>CACVKS010000531.1:0-16323 GCA_902749335.1 Acanthamoeba triangularis
TTCCGTGTGATGTATTGGTTTTCTGACGACTTTTTATTCATTTACGAAAGAAAGAAATGAATAAATAAAATAAAAATAAAATAAAAATAACAAGCAGAGCTGGGGTCGCTAGTAGTTGACGGACATCTTCAGCTCGCTGACGGGTGGTGCCGAGGGTGCGACTTCGATCATGTCGCGACTTCGTCGGAGTTGTCGGTCCTCGGAGGGCAGCGCCAGGTAATCCTCGGTCATTGCCCGCAGGAGCGGTCGCGACGCGCTTCTATCGCTATCGGTGAGGAAGACGGGGCGCCGGGTGGTGCGGGTCATCGGGAAGGTGGCGTCGTCGTTGGGCACCCTCTTCTGGTGGCCCAGCGTGCAGAGCGACAGGAGGAACACCACCAGCATGACCACCACCAGCACCCCTCGCCCGGCGAACACCAAGAAGGCGGCCGGTCTGGTGTAAGAAGCCTTTTTAAGTCCGACACAATCAGTGGCTCCGGTGGGGGATTGAGTGGTGGACGTACGTGAGGTGTTGGCAGACGTTGACCTTCATCTGTTGGTAGAGAGGGTGGAGCGTGCTGCAGTTGGAGAGCTGTTCGAGGTGGCCAATCTCGTGTAGACTGTAGTTGAGCTGTTCCGTGAGGTTGTTCACGCACGGCTACGAACGGAAGCAAGAGAGTGGTCGAAGATGAGCTTTTCGTGCAGAACAACGACACCAAATGCCATTGGCCAGCGCCGACGGTGTGGGTGGCGTACTTGCGCAGCGATAACGACTGAACTGTAGTTTCGCAGGGTCGCCAGCAGAGGATCCACTTCAGCCAATGCCGCGCGCACCTGGTGGCACGCGTCAGACGAGTGTGAATGTTGTGTCATGTTGGGTGTACGACAACGTCATGGAGGGCGGGGTTCCGAGGGGTACCTCGTGAGTGTAGGGAAGCAAGGGGTTGGCGGCGGTGGATTGGTTGGTGCAGTAGACGTAGTAGGTCACGTATTGGGCCAGATCGGCGTTGTCGGAGGGCACCAGCGACAGCGTGAAGTTGTCGGGCGCCGAGCAGAGATCGGAGGTAAAGACCGACGGCGGGAGGTAGACCACCATCTCCAGGCCAGCGAAAAAGAGCGCGACGTACAACATCACCATCAACCTATATATTTATATTATATGTTAACATCAACGAATCAACATACAATCAGTACGTACTCATATCACCAAACATATAACCGTCGCAATATATCAGTAACATTGCACATACCAGGTTTGCATACGCGGTTTGCAGATGGCCAGGAGGGAGAGCAGACAGGCCAGGAGCATCCAGGCGCAGGTGACGTTGAAGTAGATGAACCGGCCCAGCTCGACCTTGTCCACCACGCTTTCGATGGTGGGCAGGTAGTCGTTGATCTCGTTCTGGATGGTGTGGTAGGAGTCCATCTGGCCCGACAGGTCGTCGGTCTGTCTGGCCCAGTTCTCGTAGACCTCCTGGTAGCCGGGCGGAACCACCAGATAGTCCAGCACTCTGGCGAGCGCCGGCGAGACGTCGTTGCGGAGGAAGCTGGCGGCGGCCGAGGGGTCGAAGGAGTCCAGCATAGACAAGAACTGGATGATGGTGCCCATTTCGAACGAGACCGGCAGGTGGAGCTCGTAGCTGGCCTTCATCTTCATCATCATCATCATCACGCAACAACAAAGCAAAAATGAGACGCGTGAAGGCCGCTACAGTCTACAGGGCACACGAGTGCTGGTACGCGGAGTGGTACCACTAAAGCGTCGCGGTTGACAGCGGCAGGAAGGCTCGCGGTGGTGTTGTATTGCATCAGTTTCTGCACCAGCTGCTGCACGGGTGGCAGAGCGTTGATTGCGTCGCCCTTCGAAATGTAGGTTTGCTGTAGCGGTTTGTTAGCACCACACACAATCGACTTACAATACGGCAACGGGGACACGGTACGTACCTGGATCTGTTGCGCGAGTGATGTGACGTCGTCGGGGTAGGGGGGGTTGGCGCCGCCGGCCATCACGGCCTGGACGAGCGACGTCTCAGTGGGAAGCAGCGACTGCCGCATCTGCTCTTCTATGGTCTTGAGGTCGCTGTAAAGGTCCTCGGTCGTGTTCAGAACTGTGTGTCGACACACGGGGTGGTCGCAGTCACGCAAACAGCAAAGAGTTGGTGGTGAGACGAAGAGGTGAGAGGGAGAGAGAGAGCTCATCGCGCGGCACGTACGCGGAGCGTGGAGCTGGTGGATGGTCGAAGTCAGCGACACGAGCAGAGAAAATTGTGAGGTGTTCACGAACTGGCCGAGCGCAACGCTGGCGTTGAGATTGACCAACGCAACCTGCACGGCGATCACCATCCTGTTAGTACCCATACGGTCCATTGGCGCGATTCACACAACAACAACAACGCACGACTCACAAACACATAATAGGAGTTAAAAAAAAATAAGTTACCGAGGTGGTGTCGGGCAAGCTGGTGAGTGAGGCGTTCATAGCCGTCAGGTCCGAGTAGATGGGCGGCAACGCAGCAGGCAGGTCCAGGACCTGTCGCTGAGCCCACGATTCCAACGCCGCCCGGAAGCCTGGCCGCATGTGGTGACAAGCTACCCTTTGGGGGTACGTACGTTGGGGTTGGGGGAGGGTAAGTACTCGGTAGGTTGGGCAGTTGCTCCAGGGAGCCTGCGAGCTGGCCCGCCGAGACGCTGAGCGTCAGAACATCGTTTCTGGGGTCACCACACGACGATCCTACACAGTCAGGGCCGAGCGTGCGAGACGACAACGATCACGATAAACAGCTGATTGTTGTCGCTTGAGTTTGAGCGCCAGTCGCGGTACCTGATCGCGGTGAATGTCTCGTTGAGCTGCTCGACCCCGTGCAGCCCCGCGCGGCTCATGTTCAAAAGCGTTTCCACGTCGTCGAAGGCGCTCTCGACGTATTCTGCGGAAGCGCGCGCGAGAGAGAGAGAGAGGAGTGAGGCGACGTTGTGAGACAGTGAGAAAGCGAATGATGGTCGGTTGTCGTCGTACTGTTGGTGTCATCGACCGGTTCGAATGACTGGTCCACGTAGGTGAAGAAATCGTAGGAGGCCAGCCACGTCACAACCACCACGCCACTGTTTCAAGTGAAGAAGAGAGCCACAGAGCACGCACGCACGCACGCACGCACACGCAAAGTGTGAGACGCGCCTTCTCAGGCTTCAAAGAGACGCGTGTTGGGCGGAGAGGGAGCAAACTGAGGTGCGGGGGGTCGTACATTGCGGCCAGCATGAGGAGGAAGGTGAGCGCGTGTACGCAGCGCACCCATGTTGGGGTTCGCCGGTGGCGCTTCACAGGGCCGCCGCGATATTCAGGCGTTGGGAAGGAGTCAAAGTCGTCGCTGTCTTCATGCACCCTGTGCCGTCATGTCAAGATGCGTGCGGCGTGTGGTGTGTGGCGTGTCGGTACGGGGTGCGTGATGAGCAATTCTAAGAACACGGGCCAAAGCGGTGACCTACTGGATGAAATGCAGTTACCTCCGCGAAGCGCAGCAAGAGCGCACGCATTTGCGGACGGCCAGCAGAATGGCCAGCAGCAGCGTCAGCGCCACCACGAGCGCACCAGGCACCACGAACCAGATCATGGTCTGCCGACACGCACCGCACACGTGAGCAGCCGCCGGGCGGTGTTCGGAGTGAGGGCCAAAGGGCAAAGGCGGAGAATGAAGAAGAAGACCAAGAAGAGCGATGATGGCGTGCGTACCTGGTCGTAGGACCAGGACTTGGGGTCGAAGCGGTTGTCCGACTTGTGGAGCGTAAGGTCGAAGTGGGGCAGGCCGTGCAGGAACGACACGATGCCGTCGGCGTCGAACTCGTGGGTGAACGTGGAGCCCTCAACCCCCGCCCCGAACCCTTGGCAAAGAAGAAAAATCCCATGAGGATCTTATACGAAGAGCAAACGGTGGATGCATCAAGAGAGATTGAATCGAATCGAATCAAATCACAATGATGGAAAACGAAAGCGACCGTATTTCGCTTTAAACAGCAACCAAGATTAAAGCGTACCCGTAATGAGAACGGCGAACAGGAAGGCCGACGAAGCCACGAGGTGGTGTGCCATTGTGCCCGCGCTTCTTCGTGCACGTGCTCGCTACAGCGCGCAGGGAAAAATGAACACAGGGTCGCTCGAATGGGGAATATCATTTTCTTTTTTCTCTTTTGTCATAATAATTATATGAATTTAGAACAGAACGACGCCAACAGGTCGGTACGGGGTGAAAGTGGCCTGATGACTCGAGGTTGTTGGATACGGCCATAGCCATGAGAGGAATGGTTGCTGGATACGGCCAAACTGCGCAGCTGAGTAGAGTAGAGAAGGCGCGAGGGAGCTATAACTGGCGGATACGGCCACACTGCGCAGAAAGCACCGCTTCCCATCCGAACAGCGAAGTTAAGCTGCGCCAGGCGGTGTTAGTACTGGGGTGGGCGACCACCCGGGAATCCACCGTGCCGTATCCTCCTCCCTTTTTGTTGGTGGCCCATCCGCGTGTGCTCCTCTTGTTTGTCAGCTGCAGAGGTTGAAAAAAGAGAGCCAACGGCGTACTGTACATTGCGGCTCGTGCCCACATGTTAGCTGACCATTGAAGTCACCAAAGCTGTCTCAAAGCATTGCCGGGTTGCAAGCAATTGTCGCCGAATAAGTCCAATGTTGTACTCCCGCAACAAGGCGTGGACGAGTTCTCCAGTATGGGGCTCGTAGGGATCACATCAGGCTCTCCATCGGCTGAGGTGACACCACACATGCTGGCCGATTCCAGGAGAATGTGCGAAATTTCAGGGCTTTCCTTGTGGGCTGGCCAGGTTTGCAACTAACCAATGGCCACCAGTCCAAATCCCTTAAAAGGCTGTTTGAGCAAGCTTGCTAATCAGCTCAACAACACACATCTCTACCAACCCAACCACACTCGTACACTGATGGCACGCGCTACCTTCACCTTGCTCGTCTCGGCCTTCCTCCTGGCTTTCGTCTTCTCCGCGAGAGCCCAGTCCACTCTGTGGGTGCGCCCTGGTGGCTGCGACACCTCCACCTGCGGTTCGCCATGCAACGGAACATTTGAGTGCCCGCTTGACACCATCCAGGATGCCCTCGATGAGCTGCCTTACGGCGGCACTGTGCTACTCTTCCCGGGCACCTACTCTGGCGAGGGTAACTCCAACATCACCCTTAAGGGCGCGCAGTACACCATCAAGTACGCTCTTCTCCACCCTCCTCGGTGATTACAGTGGTTCTCGGACCTAACTGTTGGAAACTCCAGCTCTGGCCAAGGTGTGCAGCTCGCCACCATCGATTGCGGCGGCAGGCCCGGCTTCACGGTCGAGAATGGCAACGCCATCATTGCCGGCTTGATCGTCAACAACTGCCAGAGGCCCGGTGGCAACGGCGGCGCCTTTTACGTTCGCTACGCCAACATCGGCCTGCAGGACGTCAAGGTGACCAACAGCGGGGCTGACAAGGGTGCGGCATTCTACCTGGAGAATGGCAGCGGCACGATCGCCCGCAGCTACTTCACCTCCAACACGGCCACCACTACCGGCGGTGGCATCTACGTCACCGGCAGCCAGCTCGACCTCATCGAGTCCAACATGACCGGCAACTCGCCCAACGATATCGCTTGTGCGGGAGCCACCATCAACCAGCCCAGGCCGGCCATCGCGACCGGTGAAGTGGAGTGCCTCGGCGGCTGCAACTCTCCCCTCTGCTCTGCCTAAGTCCTCACTATGCTGAGGACGAAGCCCTGCAATAGACCACCTTACCTCTTTCCCCCAATATATTGCAACCTGTTTCCCTTTCATTTCAATTCTTTCCTTACATTTATTAGTTTATTCTTTTTTTTTCTATTTTTCTGTAAATGGTAACAAGTACCACGGGCACGACCTTTCGTTTGGTGACTTGTGTGCGCGCAGGAGTTGGTCAGGTTTGTCTTGATCATCGTAATCGCTGGCAAGATCTTTCTGAATTGAGAAGGATCCCGAGTGCATTCACACTTTGCAACTCTAGGAAGAAAGATGGAGTCTCAACCTACGAGCAGCATGGCCCCTGAGAAGAGGGACTTCACCTACATCGTCATCGGATGTGGAGGTATCGGTAGCGCAGCGCTCTACTGGCTGTCCACCCAGGTCCCGGGCGAAGAGGTGCTCGGTATCGAGCGCTTCGAGCTGGGCCACCACAATGGAGGCTCGCAGGACCACTCCCGCATCATTCGCCTCAGGTAGCCCGCACTCCCAACCTGCACCCCCCCCCCAAAAAAAGAGCGGTGGCTCACTGGCGTTATCCTGGCTAGCTATGACGAGCAGTGCTACACGACGCTGGCGCCCCACATGTACACCGCGTGGAAGGCGGTTGAAGATGAGTCGGGCGTGCAGCTGGTCCACAAGACCGGTGCTTTGGTGTTCGGGCCCAAGTCCGGCACCGAGGTGGACAAGGTACGCTCCTCCCTCCTTCTTTGCACACGGACCTACCAATTATGGACCTAAGCGGCATGTCCACGCTGGCGTGCAACCATCACCGCAACGCAGTACATCACCACGATGAAGACCCAGGGCATGCCCCACACTGTGCTGTCGGGTGAGGAGGTCCGGAAGAGGTTCCCTCAGTTCAACCTCACCGATGCGGACCACGCGGTGTACCAGGCCGATGGTGGTCTCGTGGATGCCCGCAAGGGTAATGCCGTCCACATTTCCTTGGCGAGGGTACGCGTCAACTTGCCGCACACCCACGGGTGAGCTTGCACCAAGCTAAGCTGCTTTCCTTTCCCGTTGAAGGCCAGGGGTGTTCGCATCAGCGCCAACACCGTTGTCGAGCTCATTCAGCCGCTTGGTACCGAGGGCGCCAAGATTATCACCAACAAGGGCGCGTTCAGCTGCAAGAAGCTCATTCTGGCGAGCGGCGCCTGGACCAAGGACATCGTCAAGTCCAGCTTTGGCCTCGACCTTCCTCTGTGGGTCACCCAGGAGCAGGTAGCTACATGCTGTGGTTCGCTCTCCCCTCGACAGTGAAATTAATGGTGTTGTCATCGGCCAGGTGACCTACTACCACACCAAGAACCTGCGCGCCTTCGCCCCTGATCGCTTCCCTGTCTGGATCTCGTACTACGACAAGAAGTGCTTCTACGGCTTCCCCGTCTATGGTTCGCCTTTACCCCCTCCCGGGTCCTTAGGTCCTGGCCTGAAGCTGACTTGCGGAGTGATTGTGCTGCATGCTGCTGCAGGCGAGGTGGCCACCAAGGCAGGTCTGGACTGCGGCGGCGAAGTCGTCACGGCTAGCAGCCGCACGTTCGTGCCCGAGAAGAAAGCGGAGACCACCGTGACCAACTTCCTCAAGAAGTACATCCCCGAGTCGTGCGATGAGGTCGACTTCACCAAGACCTGCCTCTATTGCCTGACCCCGGACAGGCACTTCATCATCGACAAGGTGCGCCTTCGCTGCGTTCCATCCAGGAATCTTGGATAGGAGCTTCCGCTTCGCCCATTGACTCACACCTCTCTTTTCAGATGCCCGCCTACCCCCAGGTGTCGGTGTTTGTCGGCGCCGGGCACGCCTACAAGTGGGCTTCTCTCATTGGTCTCATTCTGGCTCAGATCGCCGTCAACGGCCATACCACCTACCCTATCGATGCCTTCAGAATCACCAGGTACCCACACTCTCGCCCTTTCTATCACGGTCGGCTCACGCCACATCAACGCGCCAGGCCTGCCCTCCAGAACGCCAAGACCCCCAAGCTGTAAGGCACCTCGGCCCTTTACGTCAGCCACGCGCGGTAGGCCCCAAGGCGTGTGCACAGGCACAGAGAGCTTCTTGGGGCACGTGCGTTGACAGCGGCCGCTTCCCTCTGGCAAATTTCATTATAATAAATCTCACGAAGCCGGCTTCTACAACATTCACTCACTTGCTAGGACGGCTCTCTTTCGATCCACATCACCCTACGCCTTTGTTGCTCGACATGTCCCGCACTCCCTTGCTTCCCCCAGCCCACCAGGTGCGCGAGGATTTTTTTTTCCAATATTTTCTTTTATTTTAATTTCATTTTCAGGCGGCGGGCAGCGCAGCAGCAGATTTGGAGGACCCACCGCCCGTCTTCAGCATGGCTTCGCTACGGGCCTCGCGAAGCGGCCTCATGCATTCTACGATGAACGATCCCTTCCTGGACGCGGATGATTTGGGAGAGACGCCCCAAGACTATGATTTGCTCACCTCGGCCGATGAAGATGTGGTTCTGCGCCACTCGGCCTACATGCGACAGTCCGGCACCTACGGTGCTACAACGGCCCCTTCAGTCATGGTCGAGAGTCGCATCAACGAAGTTGAGACCGATGACGAGCTACCTGCAACATCATTTCGCGCAGCCCCCATGGCCAATTTGCGAGTCCTTCTTCGAGGCATGCTGACGGCCAAGGGCATCAAAATCGCGCTCATCCTGTGCACGTTGGCCTTTGCCATCGGCTGTCTCATGTCGCGAGCCGAGGTGGAAGAGGAGAAGCACCTCATCGGCCTTTCCGCTGCCGTGCCAATCATATCCTTTCCCACCCTTTCCATCCTCACCTTTTCGTTCTACTTCACTCTGTCCTGTCCGTTAGTCTGGTGCCCGTGCGTCTCCTTAACTCTGTTGTCAGCTACATGCTAGCCTATGACGCGAGTGAAGTGTCGCAACTGGACGTCACGCTGGCTGCCCAGAAGCTTGCCTCCGAGACCGCGCAGATCGCGCTGGAGCTGCAAGGCTCTTTGAGCGATCTCCCCTCCTCGGCCGCGGGTAACTGGACCAAAGTGGAAGACTGGAGCGCGCAGCTCGATCCCGAGCACGAGGTCGAAGAAAAGCTGGAGTTCGAGCTCCACGATGTCCACTACAAGACCGTCCGCGTTGTGGTCACCACCAACAGCACGGTAAGTTTCTAGATCCTCGCACCGGTGCTGAGGCGCTGCCGCTCCTCTCTTATCGCTGCAAACCTCTTATCGTCTGTCCATTCCTGCAGCTGCCCATTGCCCTGGAGTTGCACGTTTTGGCTGCGGGTGGCCTTGCCAAGCACCAGGTGATCTCCACTCCTAATAATCCCGCATCATCCAAGACTCACGGCGTGACAACTCTCGTGTCCATGTTCCGCGCAGGTGGTGATTGGCATGGCGATCTTGGCCATGGTCTACATCATGATCATTTTCAACCTCATCCATCACACGATTGCCGCGTTGATGGGCTCGTTCGTGGCTCTCGGTAAGTGCTTCATTCCATTCACACCGCCTCTCTCCTGCCTTGCCTCCATTAACATGACGCACACCGTTATGCAGCCGCGCTGTCTATCATCCACGAACGGCCAAGCTTCGAAACTGTGGTGTCGTGGATCGACTACGAGACCGTGAGCCTTTTGTTCGGCATGATGGTCATWGTGGGYGTGCTCACCGAYACGGGCTTTTTCGAGTGGGCCGCCGTCCGAGCCTACAAATTGGCCAACGGCGACTACTGGCGGTACTTGCGCCGCYGTGGGRYGCGTGGTGTGGGTGCGCATYCGCTGATTCTTCSATCTCRMTGTCGTGCAGRTTGCTGGTGCTGTTGTGCATCTTGATGTCCTTCCTCTCGCCCTTCGTGGACAGCGTCACSACCATGCTGCTGTTTGGMCCGATGACCATTCGCTTGTGTTCGGTGATGGATCTCGACCCGCTGCCCATCATCATCGCCGAAGTCCTGTTTGCCAACATATCSGGTACCTCGACTGCCATCGGTGACCCGCCRAATATCCTCATCGTCAACGGYTTTGCGGTACGACACTTGCCACGCACGCACGCACGCACGACAACACGGCRCGTRCTAATTGTGGGTTTYGCGYAGCACACGGGCTTGATCAACTTCGGAAACTTTTCGGCGCACGTYGCGCCAGGCGTGATCCTSTGCATTATTGGCGTGTTCAYTCTYCTYAAGCGGCTCTACCGGGAGCAGTTGAAGCGCCAGCCTGTCACACGCAAGATGCGCGAAATCGCCATCTGGCAGATGACCGTCAGCAAGATCAACGCCTACGACGGCGAGGAGGCCAAGATTGTCCGGAAGAAGCTCGAGGAGCACATCAAGAACCTGGTACCTTTACGCCCAAGCCCTGTCTCTCATTTTACCTCGACGAGGAGCGTCCTCACCAACACACACATACACCAGAAAAACGTGGTGCGTGAGGGAAAGGCAGTGGGCAAGGGCAACCTGGCCGAGGCCGAGTACGTGGCGGAGATCGAGGGCAAGTACGTCATCACGAACAAGCCGCTGCTCATCAAGAGCGGCGTCGTACTCTTGGTCGTGGTGTTTGTATTCTTCCTGGAGGCCTTCGTCGAGCTGCACCTGAGCCTCGCGTGGACTGCCCTCATCGGAGCCGTCGTCCTTCTCATCCTCGCCGACGTTCACGACATCAACACCGTCTTCGAAAAGGCACGCTTGCGTTTCCCCACATGCACGCACCCTTTGGTGTAACACGACTGCTGACCTTGTGCTTCATGTGTTTGCGCTCAGGTGGAGTTGGGCACGTTGATCTACTTCGCGGGACTCTTTGTACTGTTGAAGGCGCTCGAAGAGCTGGGCGTCGTGCAGTTCATCGCCGACCACACCGCGTCGCTGATCGGCCAGTTCCCTGAGGGTGCGCACAGCTGCCTCGCCTCTGTTGGCCCCGGCCGCGCACTCCCGCAACAGCAGTGCTAACCCGATGCGTGCTGCGTGCAGGCAAAGTTCGTCTGGCGGTGGCGATCACGCTGCTGGTGTGGGTCGGCGGCACGATTGGCGGCGTCATCGACAACATTCCCTTCACCCAGACGATGATCCCAGTCGTGGCGCGGCTCGCCAGCGACGACATGGGCCTGCCCCTCACCCCACTCGTGTGGGCTCTCGTCTTTGGCTGCTGCCTTGGAGGTGCGTACCCGTGCATCTCATGGCGGGGTTTTCTATTGCTTAACGACTCACGACACGACACGACACACGCACGACACGCAGGCAATGCGACGCTGATCGGAGCGCCGGCCAACATCGTTGCGGCAGGTCTGGCGGAGCAGCAGGGCTACAAGCTGACGTTCATGCACTTCTTCCGCATCGGTTTCCCGTGCTGCCTCCTCACGCTTCTCATCTCCAACGTCTACCTCCTCGTCACCCATGTCCTCATCCCCTGGTACTGAGTCTCTCACCTTCTTCTCTGGAGGACACCTCCAGCAGCTGCAACTCCCAACAGACACGTCTGTTCTCTTCCTTCTTTGTAATCTCCCCGCCTTGCACATCAACCACCTTCCCCCTTTTTTCTTTTTCTTTTTCTTTTTCTTTCTTTCTTTCTGTGCCTATTCACTAAACAACGTTCCAGCAAACTTATATTTTAAAAATTTGTATAATATAAATAATTTTAAAAAAATGGATAAATGGTGGATAGTTTAGAGATGCCAAGGAGACGCAGAGGGGGTGCTACGAAGCGAGTCCCGCCAGCGGGGCGGCAGCAGGAGGTCAGTGACGCTGCGTCGAGGGAGGAGGGAGTTGCAGAGGAGGAGGAAGAAGGCGAAGAGCGGGGCTGGTACGACGAAGGCGTAGCGGGGGAACTGCCGTGGGAGGTGTGGGTCAACGTGCTTCAGTTCGTGTCGTGCGGTGACGTCGCCCGGTTCGGGCTCGCCTGCCGCCTCTTCAGCGCCATCGCCGACGTGTACGCCTCGAGCCTCGGCCCTCTGGTTGGTGGTCAGTCACCCACGCTCACAGTTCTCTACTTCCTGGAAGTGGTATGGTGTGGCGCGCACAAGCCCGGCGCGACTGCTGGCGCGCGATGGAGCGCTGGGGCGAGGGTGTGGTGGACCCGGCGCAGGTCGGCTGGCGGACCGCCTACCAGGCCTACGACCGCCTCCACTGGGCTCGCCTCCACACGGCCCAGTGCATGAGCCTGTACCCGACCCCACCACACCTCACCTCACCTCACCATCGCCTTCTTCGTTTTCCGTGCCCCTGCTGGTCTGTCTCACGCCGGGGCGGCAATCGAAACGTGATAATGCAGAAGCGCAGCGAAAGCGGACAAGCTGGCCCGGTCCAAGCACAGGTCGAGCTTCAGCGTGGAAGCCGATCTGTCGTGCTTCGCTGTTGACCAGGAGAGCTTCTGCACCCCAGGCACGCACTGTGTATTGCGCGGGCGTGCGTGTGTTTCCTCGTCGGCGGACGAACAGACCTCTGATGCGCGCGTGATCGTACACAGATGTGGTGGCGGTGGGCATCTTCGGGAGGAACGCGACCAGCGACTGCGTTGCCATCTGGCGCAAAGGCCCGCCCTCGCCGTCGGCGCCTAAATGGGCGTCGCGGTGGGATCGGAACGAGGGCCGGGAGGGGTGGCACCTGTGGCGCGGCGTGAAGGGCCACGCGAGCACCGTGAGCTGTGCGCAATTCGTCAATGGCACCGATCGCCTCATCACCGGGTCGTGGGACAAGTAACAGCACGCCACCTCACCCCGGCCATCAGGACACACACGCACACGCCGAGCACCCGCTCACGCCGCTGCTGTGTGCGCCCAGAACGATCAAGGTGTGGCAGAACGTGTGCGACGAAGGCAAACAGGCGTCTTGCGCGACCACGCTCAGCGGGCACAAGTTCGAGGTCACCTGCATCCGGCGGCACAAGTCGCTCCTGGTGCGCAGCCTCGTCTTCGCTCTTTCGAGGCGGTCCTGACATGGACGCACTCGTTCGTTGTTCTTTCTCGGGGTCCTGCAGGTGAGTGGATCGCAGGACAGAACCGTGGCCCTGTGGGACCTCGAGGCCGGCAAGCAGGTGCAGTCGTTCGTCGGCCACACGCTCTTCGTCGAGGGTACCTACAATATGTTGGGTTGATAATCACTTCTTGATGACTAATATATGAATGTGTGTGTATATATATATATATATATCTATATATGCTACAACATGCAAAGATGTGTTGTTCGACCAGGAGGGCTTGCGTCTGATGAGCGCGTCGATGGACAAGTCCGTCCGCGTGTGGGACCCTCGCGCCGGACCGGCCGAGATCGCGCGGTACACCATGGTCGCGCCCGCGCGCTCCCTGGCGCTGAGCCACGAGGGCGACCGTCTCTACTTCAGCCCCAACCCGCACAACCAAGACTGGATCGAACTGAGAGCAGCCGATCGGAACGCCACCATGCCGTGGAGGGCATCGCTCTCGAGTGTGCCCCTGCGCTACGCGGCCAAGGTGACCCTGTCGCCCTTCCGCCTGGAGAGCGACACCGACTTCGCGGTCTTTGGTGCGTATGGAGACTTAACCTCCCCCCCCCAATCGGGCTTCACTTATTCATGGCTCGCGCACTCACCAAAGGGGGGGCAGGTGGGTCGCTCGTGTCGTTGCCGCTCGCGGGGGAGGAGAGAGTTGTCGATTCGACCCTCACATGCTACAACGCACAATGCGGCGTCGACGTCTTTGCTTTCAGCGGCCTGAAGGGGGTATGCTGGACCAACTCGCAGGTCATCGTTACAGGTACGACGCACGCGCGCACACAGCGTTTGGTGTGCTGATCGRTGTCGKGTGYAGGYGGTATGGGGCGMATCTGGTTGGCCGACATGGGYGGCGCGCGAGGCTTCGCGACGGACCCCKACGCCGACGAGAAGRCACAGKCTCGCCGGCCCTTGCCGTCCGAGAACCTTGCAGGCAAGGCCGCCGCGCACCTGTCSGCCTCTACCCCCACCAGCGAAGAGGTGGCCAGAGACGTGGCCCGCATCCAGCGACAGATCGCAGAGATCCGCCGGGGCAATCGCACCACCAGACGTCGATGATGTAGCCGCGCAACGTTGCGTGCGTGAGGCAAGAAGATGGTTGGATGGTTGGATGGGTTCATGTTTCGTGTTGGGAAGGCAAGGGACAAAATGTGGCAGGAGGGGTGATGTGAATGTATGTGCGTGCTTAGAAGTGGATGGCCTTGTCGCAGGTGGCCATGGCAGCCTCCTTGACAGCCTCGCTCAGCGTCTGTGTGCAGGGAATGGTTTTCGAACGCGGAGTGAGACACGGGCCTCTCGGCGAGACTACGATGTGGGTGGTGGGTGGCGGGGCGTACGGGGTGAGCGTGGCAGGTACGGGCAACGTCCTCAGAAGAACCGCCGTAGGCCATGAGAAGCGTGGGCTCGGCAATCATCTCACCCACCATCTGCACCACGGGCAAAAAGAACGCAGCGAGACCCGTGAGCAAGAGTGAGGCGGGAGAACCGATTGAGAGGAGAGGGGCGTCGTACCGGGCCGATCATGTGCACGCCGAGGACCTTGTCGGTCTTGGCGTCGGCGAGGTACTTAACGAAGCCCTCATCATCGTCTGCAACCAACCACGCAGCACGAGCGGCCAGTCAGTACGTTTGGCCAACATTGACAAAGTCTCGGGGTGTGGGATGATGAGTGGGGGAAAGTGTGGAGAAGAGATGTGGGCATCATGGACTGATGAAAGAGACCCATCGTCCCCCTGTAGGGGGGCTTGGGCCATCATCGAAAAAGAGACCCGTTTGCTTGCTATGGCACCATGAAAATATGCCTTGGCCCAACTGAGCGAAGCCAAGGCGGCAAAAGTGGTGCGTGGCTTCCGGAGAGATGAAGGAAAGAAAGGTGTCCGGGTGGGAAGCAGGGAAGCAAAGGTCGGTGCGTACCGTTGGTGCGGGCGCGGGAGTTGGCCTTGAAGGGGAACTTGCCGACCTTGTACTGGATGCCCTGAGCCTTGAGCTGCTCCTCGGTCAGACCGACCCACGCCACCTCAGGGTGGGTGTAGACCACCGACGGAACGACGTTGTAGTCCACGTGGCCATGGCCGCCTGTCAGAGAGAGAGAGAGATCGCATGTGTGCGGTGAGCAACGGCGGAAGAAAGAACACGTGTCCTTAGGGTTGGAGAGTGGACGGGACAGCGTACCAGCGATGATCTCAACGGCGGCGATACCGTCCTCCTCGGCCTTGTGCGCAAGCATGGGGCCGGGAATGCAATCGCCGATGGCGTAGATGCTGGGCACGTTGGAGCGGAAGTGGTCGTCGACCGCGACGCGGCCGCGGTTGTCGAGCTTCACGCCGACATTCTGCACGTGCCGCGGGATGGCGTTAGTTGCGCGGTCGGTCAATCAAACGCCAGCAAACAGACGTGTCTGGTGGGAAAGGGGCCAGCACGCACCTCGAGGCCGAGGCCGTCGAGGTAGGGACGACGGCCGACGGAGCAGAGCACGACGTCGCAGGCCACCTCCTCGGTCTTGCCGCCATCGCGGGGCTCGGTGACGAGGGTGATCGAGTTGGGCTCGACCTTGGCGCCGGTGACCTTGGTGCCCAGCTTGAACTTCATGCCCTGCTTGGCCAGGATCCTCTTGAACTCCTTACTGTGCGGGCAAAGACGATAAACGGGCGTGTGAGTGGTGTGCGTGGCGCGCTTCGTACGTGCGGAGCTCCAGAAGTGAATTGATAGAGGGCCTCTACGTACGCGACTTCGCCGTCGGCGCCGCCGCAGATGTTGTCGGTGAACTCGACCACGGTGACCTCAGCACCGAGACGGCGCCAGACCGAACCCTGTTATAAAAAATAATAATAATAAAGAGTGAGCAGGAGCACAGGAGAAGGATCGTGGAGAGGAAAAGGAAGAGAGAAGAGATGTGGGCATCGTGGACTGATGAAAGAGACCCATCGTCCCCTTGTAGGGGGGCTTGGGCCATCATCGAAAAAGAGACCCGTTTGCTTGCTATGGCACCATGAAAATATGCCTTGGCCCAACTGAGCGGAACCAAAGCGGCAAAAGTGGTGCGTGGCTTCCGGAGAGATGAAGGAAAGGGAAGTCGAGAGAGGAGATGGAGAGAGGGCGCGAACCATCTCGAGACCGATGATGCCACCGCCGATGACGACCATCTTCTTGGGGATCTCCTTCAGCGCAAGAGCACCGGTGGACGAGACCACGCGCTGCTCGTCGATCTGCAGGCGCCCAGAAGAAAGGACGACGTTGGCGATCATGCGTTGATCAACGCCGAGCATTCGAAAGGCGTAGGGGTGTAGGGCGTACGGGAAGGAACGGAAGGCCGATGACCTCCGAGCCGGTGGCGACGATGATGTTCTTGGCGCTGAGCTTCTTCTCACCGCCCTCCGCAAGATCAACGGTCACTTCGTTGGCGCCAGAGACCTTACCGAAACCCTTGACGTACTTGACCTGAACGAGTGGAAGCGGTCAGGCTCCTCCGTTCGTGTGTCCGTCTGCATGTGCGTGGTGTGGCGCGTACGTTGTTCTTCTTGAAGAGGAACTCAATGCCGGAGGTGAGACCGTTGACAGCCTTCTCCTTGGACTTCATCATGGCGCCGAGGTCGAGCTTGACATTGTCGACTGTGGAAGAGTGATAGCGTCAGTTTCGATGCAAAA
>CACVKS010000532.1:0-16318 GCA_902749335.1 Acanthamoeba triangularis
CCCTACGGGTGGAGCCCTCCACCAAGCCCAAGGGCCAGCGGGGTGACAACAAGACCGAGGTGATGTTTGACGAAGCGCCGCCAGGGAGTTCGGAGGACACCACCTCAACCTCCATCTCCATTTCCACGTCAACATCAACCACCACCTCCACTCGCACTCCCACCTCCGGTCCCTCGGCCGAGATGACGTCGTCGACGTCGAGCTTCGATCGGATCAAGCGGCAGCTGTCGGGCGGCCTGGATAAGCGACGGCGCGGGATGATGCTGCCACGATCGCGCTCCCTCACGGATCGCAATCGCGGCTCGCTCGAGGGCTACTACGCCAACGACACCGTCGCGGAGGCCAGTGGCACCGAAAACCACACCCAGACAGACTCCTACCCATCCGTTACCATTGTACAGCTTCAGTACGTCCTCTTCCCCCTTTCGCAACCAATTACGGAAGAACTGACCATGGCCGACGCATCATTGCAATTTACAGAGGAGGGGAGAACGGGAGCAATGGCGGCAAGCCCGGATCACCGGTTCAGACGCGCAACAAGACGGTGACGAAGGAGCTGCGCACGTCCAAGTCGTGCCGCAACTATCGCGCGGTGGTCGGCCTGAGCGGACTCAGCACTTCGGGCAACCTTCTCACCAACAACAGCAGTAGCAGCAACGGCTCGAGCAGCGGGTGGGTGGGCTCGGACGAACCCGTGGTGGACGGGGCGCAGCAGCGCAAGCTCGAGAAGGAGCGGCGAAAGGAGGAGAAGCAGCGAGAAAAGGCCGAGCGCAAGGAGCGCGAGCGGGAGAGGGAGCGCGAGAAGGAGCAGCAGAAGGAGCTCCTGCGACGGAGCAGGCGCGCGACGGATGTCTCGTCGCCGTCCCCCGCCGCGAGCCCGCGATCCTTTATGAGCCGGCTCTCCGGCGTGCCCGGCTGAACACCCTTGGCCCTGCCACCTGCAAGGTTAGCCTTGTACACCTCTACCTTCATCTTCCCCTTGTTCAATAACAGCAACCTCAATCACCACCCTTCAGCCTTCTGTATAGCAATGACACAACACGACACGACAAGACAACGCACACAACACAAACAAATATTGATTCGAAGAAACGCCACGCGGCCCAACAAATCAAGTGCCACATCACGAGAGAGAGAGAGAGATGTTGTTTCGCGCGATCATTAAGAAGTTCCGAACGGAGGATGAGGACATCGAGTATTTGGAGGAGGCACTATGGAAGTTCACAGCCTTCGCATCGATCTGCGTCATCATGACCACCGCGGCACACATCAGCAAGACTGGCGCCCCCGCCCCCCTCGACTTTGCCGCGCTCCACACCAACTCCCTCTAAACTCCTTCTCTCTCCCACCTGCCCGATCACCACAACACGATGAGCTTTCTCATTTTCATTTTTTCCCGATTAATGCCCACGATTTCTTTCTTTTTCGTTTTGGCATTTTCGTTCAGCCACGAAGGATGGAGAAGATGGACGGGAAGGGGTGGGAGGTGGTGGATGTGCGGGACGATCCGGAGGCATATGACGGGCTGCTTCAGCACTTCTACAATCAGCTCATGGTACCGTCCTTCCCGCCGGAGGAGCTCGACGAGCTCGACGTCTGGCGCGACAGCCTGCCGGAGCACTACCCCAAGTCCATCTTTCACATCCTCCTCGCTCGCCTCCGCGAAGATGAAGATGAAGCTGAAGATGGAGGTAAGGACGAGAAGGCGATGGTGGGCGGTATGTTGGTATTCGAGTACTACCTGCAGTCCAGGTGCGGCTTCGTGTCGTACGTGGTGGTATCGCCGGTCCATCGCGGCCAGGGCCTCGCCCAACGCCTCCTCGACGAGGGCGCCCGGCTCATGCACCGCGACGCCCTACAGCGCCACGGCACCCCACTACGCGCCATCTTCCTCGTACACCTCCAACGTCGTCGTCTGGCCTCCCGAACAGTTGTGCTGATTGCCAATCGTGGCCGCGACGGGTGCAGGAGACGCACTCGCCCGAGAAGGTGGATGCGGAGACCGACGTCATCTCGCCCCACGTGCGCATCCGCATCATGCACCAGGTGGGTCTCTCCACCACTGCCGACGCCGGCATTCGCTCTTCGTTCTTTTTTCCGCTTTCTCGTTTCTTCGTGTGAACGAGATGCTGGGGGAGGGGTGCAGCTTGGCTTCAGGCGCGTGGTGGTGGACTTCTTCCAGCCGCCGCTGGCCGAAGGAAAGGAGGCGTTCAAGGGGCTGTGGCTGGGGGTGTACCAGCCGACGGCCAAATCGCGGACGGAGACGATCGAGGCCGACCTGGTGCGAGCCTTCATTGACGAATACTGGCTCGACTGCTGCGGACCGGACTTTGCCGACGACGTGGTCTACCGGGAGATGGCCCTCCAGTTTGTGCCCGCCCGCACCCACTTTGCCGTTATCGACTTCATCGCCCCATCCCAGACAGCTTGAAGTAATGAACGGTAGCGTGTTTATTTACGTCGTGTGTCGTGTGTCGTGTGCCGTGTGCCCTCGCGTGCGTTATTGCAGTATGCCGATGTTGGTTAATTAATTATTAGAGTGGCGGTGAGAACATATCAGGTTGCGGTGCCCTTCCTCCCTCTCTTCCCTTCAGTCGCTGCTGCTCTGCCCTCTCTCCTCTCCAATTCCCTCCGTCTCCGCCTCCTTACATCACTTCTCTACACACATGCACCTATCCCCCTCCACACCGCTCTCGCCCTCCTTCCTCTCCATGCCACGCCATACCGCGCCATACCCCACTCCACCACTAGAATGAGAAGTACCAAAGCAGCAGCGACGGCGTCGCACAGTGCGTCGCGCTCCGGATCAGTAGCGCGGCCTCCTGCTGGGCGGGGCGTAAGGGACGAAGCCCGCTTGGGCGGGCGGGTAGGACCGGAAGCCGYGTGGCGCGGGCGCCGCGGGGCTGCCCTGCATCTGCTCGTGCGTCCGCTTCTGGCCGCCTCCCGCCTGCTGGGCGTAGTAGCTGTAGGTCGACGACGTGATTGCCGGACCTGCCGACGTGTAAGGTGGGCGGTTCGGGGTWGGCGCGSCGCGGRAGGCCCCAAGCGAGGGAGAAGGCGCTGCGCCTGACGAGCCGTAGCCGCCAGCGGTYACGCCRGGCCGCGGATACGAAGATGGCGGCGGRGCCGGGTAGGCCGTGGGTCGCGTGCGTGGAGCCGGCGGAGCGTACACGGGYCGATGGGGCGGCGCGTACGCCGGTCGTGGCGGCTGATAGGMGGGCTGCGGGGGTTGGTATCCGAGGTTGGGCCGCTGTCCACCAAAGCAAGACAGCCCCATGAGAGCAARTAWATASGAGACGGGATCGGCCCTYRGGGTACCTTGGCAGGAGGAGGGCCGCCTGGCGGTATGTGGCCGKGYTGGTAGGAGGGYCCGGTCGGACGGTAGYTGGAGTAGGGGCCGCCCAGTACAACTGCCGGGGCCGGTGCGGGTCTGGCCGGTGGCGTGGGAAGGATCGGCGGCGCAGCGGAACTCGGYGGACCACCGCGATAGCCACCACCRCGCGGCGGTGGYTGATGCTGGAAAGAGGGCCTGAACCCATAGCCTTGGGGGGACACGTGAAYACATCAYATGRTGTMAGCATCGATGGGATTTGGGGWYTGCTTGTGAGGTGGATSGGGSGAATGAAAGGGAACCTTGGTTTGGAGGTGSGGGACGGTGTGGTGGCTGGTATGGGCCATAGGGCGTGCGTGCTGCTGGCCCGACCCCACGGCCAATGAAGCCSGGGGGCGGCCCGAATCGGAAACCASCYCTGCCCCACCCWATCCGTATCGGAGGAAAGTACCCGCCCCGTCCGCCCCGTCCCGTATACTGGAAGATCAACGCCGTGGAGTTAGCCTAACAAGCAGTGGTTACGCGAAATGGCGGGGCCCTGGCCAGAACTATCGGTACCGATAGTGGTGATGGATCGAGTCCGCCACGGGCATACGGCTGTCCGCGGTGGGCCGCGGCGGGATGGAAGCGCGGGGATAGAGGTCCGGTGGCGCTGTCCGCCTTGGAGGGGTTTCCGAAGCTGATCCTGATGTGCGACCCCTGGAACTCCGTGTTGTGGAGCGCGTTGCGAGCTACGACCGATTCAGGCCACAACCAACCAACCAACCAACCAACCAACCCAGGGAGCACGGCTTGAGTATTCGGTCAGCCCACAGCGGGTGAGGCCACTCATGACGAAGGGGTGCGTACCGTGAAGTTTGAGGGCAGCTTGTCGATGAAGAGGACGGGGGAGTGGAGCTCCTCGAGCTTGCCCAGGCGGCACCAGTCGATGCGAAGCGACCGTCCGTGGAAGTTCGTTCCGCCGAGCAGCGCCTTGGCCGCACCGGCCTGCGCCTTGGTCCGCATCTCCACAAACCCGTAGCCTTTCTTGCGCCCTGTGGCCGTGCTCCGCATCACCTGGACGTTGCACGTCAGGTGCCGACACACACACACACACACACACACACACACACACACACACACACATGCACACACGCACACACGCACACACACGACACAAACACGCACACACAGGGGGGAGTGAGACGGTACTATCGTTCGCACAGGGTCGCCATGGGCTTGGAAGAGGCTTCGGAGGTGCTCGGGCTCGACGTCTTCGTTGAGGTTGCCCACGAAGAGGAAGCACTCTGGCGTGGCGTCGCTCACCTGGAGCTCCTTGCCCTTGACCTTCAGCGGGTGCTCGGCAAAGTGCGCCTTCGCCTTCTGCGCGGCGTCGTGCGGCATGCGGACCATGATCACTTCCCGCCGCGACGGCTCCGCCACCAGGCCGTGCACCTTCCCGAACTCGGCGAACACCGGCTCCAGGTCCTGTCGGCCCGAATGGCAGTGCCATGGTGAGCCGAGAAAGGACAAGAGAGAGAGAGAGAGAGAGAGAGGCGTACGGCCGTGGTGATGTCGCTTCCCACGCCGGTCACCTGAAGCGTGTGGGAGGCGTTGAATGACGCGAGCATGGCGGCCAGGGCTCGTTCCTTTTCGTCCGCGCCGAGTTCCGTGCGGTCGAGCGGCCGGGCGTCGCTCTCCGCTCTTCGGTGCGGCTGCTGCGGTCGTGTCTGCTCCGTCGTTGGTGCAGGCGTGGTCCCCTCTGCCTGGTTGGTCTCCGCCGCTGCCGTCGATGAGGATGTCTCGTCCTGCTGTACACTCACCTCGCCGTCGTCTTCGTCATCGGTGGCCGAGCCCATGTCCTCGTCATAGTCGTAGTGAATCCCATCATCGTCGTGGTAGCCCTCCTCCTCCACTTCGTACTCCACCACCGGCCCAGCACCAGCTGTGCTGCCATCACCGCCGTCATCAGCAGCAGTTGATGCTTCGCCCTCTGCTTGTGGCTGCTCTGTGCGCTCCTCCTCCTCCTCCTCGATGGCCTGGCAATCGGGCGCCGGCACGGTGGTGGGTACCTCACCCGCAGCAGGCGGCACACCTCCCTCCGCTTCCAGCTCGAGCAAAAACTTCTGGGTGCTGCTGCTGCCTTGTTCAGCTTCCACCGTGTTGTGTGGTTGTGGCGGCAGGCCGACTGGAATGCCGCCCGCATCTTTGGTAGAGCCATCTGAAGTCGGTGAAGACGAGGCCGATGAAGATGAAGCTGAAGATTCCGATGCACCTCCTCCCTCCTGGCCCGTGGGGTGTGCCTGCCCCATATGTGGGTGTGCTCTCGTTTCGAGTTACGGCAAACTGCCGTCCGTGCCGCCCTGCAATCTCTCGAGATCTCTCGTGCCCCGTCGTACTTGTTGGGCCGAGCTCTTGCTGCAGAGGAAAATGGTGGGAAAAGCCCTGGGCCAAGCAGAAAAGACCAGAGCTCGCCATCCAAACGGATGAAGAAGGAATGGAAACGGCAGGCACGGAACGACGAAGGCGGGGAGGAGCAGGAGGAACGGCGGGAGGGGGAGTTATGCGCACGGGAGGATGATGAGGACAGAGGACGCAACGTTGGCAAGAGGGTGGGCCGAGAGAGGACGCCGGCCGATGTGGAGCTGCGGCTGCAGGAGGCCGCGGCACGCGGGGCGGACACACTCTACCTCAACAACCACTCCATCCGCCACTTGGACTCGCCCCTCCTCCCTAAGGCACTCCTCTTGTTTTTTTTATTTTTATTTTATTTTATTTTTAACACCATGCTATTCGTGCACACCAGGTGGCCGAGCGCATGGAGCGGCTGAGCCTCCACTTGAACCTGCTCACTGCATTCCCTCTGTCTCTGCTCTACTTCCACAAGGTGGTCCCCCTTCCACCTACCTGTGCGTGCTGCCTGATCGGCCTGTGAGTCTCACCGAGTGTAGCGCTGCACATGTCGATCGATGCCACAGCTGCAATACCTCAATCTGTCCCACAACTCGATCACTGGTCCCATACCCGAGGCCCTAGGGCGGCTCACAGGCTTGAGGTATGGTTGTGCCCCTTTCCTTCAACCTTCCCTGAGCGCGATCGAGGCTCAGCGCATTCTTGCAGGGCGTTGATACTGGCCTACAACCGCATCACGTCCTTCCCCAGGAGTGTAGTGAAGATGACGTCTTTGCACGATCTCTACCTCGGTGCCCATCCACCCACACTTTCTTATCTCTCGTCGATACTTACTCTGCACACTCATGTTTCCCCACCTCCGTCTGATGACGCCGCTCGTTCTGGTACCGACCACAGAGGGCAATCCCACTCTCCTGTACATGCCCGCCGAGGTCATATTGCGAGCTCGTGCTGACCCGGGCTTCCTGCTCAAATGGAACAGCAGCAAGGTGCGAGGTGCACGGCGTTGTAGTTGCAGCTACGCTCTGCCCCTAACCAGCAAGCACACACCGCGACAGGACTCAATGCTCACGGAAGAGCAGCAAGCCCAAATCGAAAGGTGTGAACCGGTCGCCGTGCCAACGCTGCTCAACTTGGCCTGCTGCGCCGTCCTCATCCACCGTACTACCCTCCCTCTACCCGTGTCAGTCGCGGTACTCACGCGTGGTGCAGGACGAAACAACCGAAGCCAAATACAACAGCTACCGCAAGAGCTCCAGGAGTACGATCCACACACACGACATACACGGGTTTTGCACTGCTGTGCTTAGGCAGGTCACGCCCAGGTACCTCCGAGACACGTACCGGTGCTGGCACTGTAGGCGCAAGTGCACGGGCCGCCCAGCTATCGTGGTCGTCCGACGGGTCAACCTGGCGCCGCGCCAGAAGCAGAACCGACCAGGAGCCGGCTACTGGGGCGGAGAACCCACGTACGCCCTCCTCGCCCAGCACCCACCTGCGCCTTCTCTTCTCACCATTCACGACGCAGAGCGACGCCCTGTTTGTTCGCCTTTGACTGCTTGGGCTGCTACAACGCGTGGCACGACGCGGTCGATCCCGATGTAGTTCAGGTGAACCAAGGCCAGGGTAGGTGCAGAAAATAAATAAATAAATGCATATCAACATGATCGTACCCATCGAGGGGGATTGGCGTGACGTGGCGCGCTCTAGAACCAGGCCTTCAGCTGGTCGATCAGCCCCTTCTTGGGCTGCCCCGTGGGCGGAAGCAGCTTCTCAAGTTCGGAGAGAGCGATGCGTTGCCACTGTTCCTTGCCCGCGCTGTCCTTGCGTGCCAGCGCGAATCCTGCGACCCGTTCGGCCAGGGCCTCGCGTTTGCTCGTGTCCGACCTCAAGTTATCCTGTTGGCCAACGGTGATGAGTGTCGAGTGGTGCGTTGAGGGCAAAACAAGTTGCAGTACTTACCTCGCCTTCGGCCGTCACGGCAGCGGTTAGCTTGCGGACCAGGATTTCCTTGATGCGCCTCTTGACCTCCTGGTCGAACTGGTACTGCTTGTCGGCCAGGTCGACGGCTCGGGTGCCATTGCTCAGAGCCACCTCGACCCGCCTACGAAACTCTTGGCTATCCACGCTGCCGCTCTCCACCTCCTCGTCCGTCAGCGCCGCGTGCATGCTCTCGTCGATCTCTTCAGCCGAGACGTTGTTGATGAGGCCCAGCAGCTTCTGGGTGTGCTCCGCCAGGTGCTTGTGGTCCTCGCTCTCCTCTCCGCCTTCGGCATCGGCCAGAGCCTCCAGCTCGCGCTCATAGTGGCTCAAGAACTCGGCAAACACGGCCTTGTAGTGCTTCGACACGGCCAGAGGCGTCCAACTATTGCCCTCGAGCGGACCCACTGGCGGGACCGGCACGCCGGCCGCATGGGACACCGACGCCGAGTTGCCATCGGTCTTGCCGCTGCTCGTGTCGCGAATCCACCACTTCATGATGTTCACGAACCTGGTCGTGTGCCACGTTAGCAGACCACATACATGGTTGGGTGGTGGCTGGGCGAGGTACCTGGCAAGGGCGATCGCCTTGCGGATGGCGGAACCAGAGTAGACACCCTTGGGGTTGGCTGCCTCCAAGCTCACCACGATGGTGTTTTCGTCGGAGTAGTGCTTACCGTCGGCGTCATCGTAGGACACCACCACCTTGAGCTGGGCCTCTCCTTCTTGCTGCTGCGGCTTCTTGAGCTTGATGAGCACCATGCCGCCCTTGGTCTGGTCATCGTATTCCTTGGGCGACGGGAACGTGCTCAAGATCTCCAGCAGCTGGTAGAGTCATCACAATCACACATGAGTCGGCACTCCCACCAGGCCTCTCACCACGGACGGACGTACCACGCCCTGCTGAGGAATCTCGTGGCCGGGGGATCCGTAAACTCTGGAAGCACGGAAAGTGAGCAGCCGGGACGTCTGGCCCAAGGCACATGTGTACGCGAGGCCGTCGTATGTGTACCTCTCGGCTTCGATGGTGGACGACGAAGCAAGCTTGACTTGCACGTTGAAACAGGAGGGCGTGACGATGTAATCGAAGTCCTGGCAAGGCGCGGGACGTCTATGTAAGCAAAGTTCGGACGAGAATTGGCTCTCCCCAAAATCTTGGAGAGATGATGTTACCCTGTCCATGAGCTGCTTGAATTCTTTGGGTGACTGCACGGTGAAGTAGTTGCATGCTGGGATGTGGCTGATGGCCTCCACCAACTGGTGTGACAACGAAGAACAAAGTTGAGGGGATCAGAAGCCGACAAATCAGACAATCAGCCACCACGCCGCGTGTACCTCGACACCAAAGTCAACTCCGAGACCGAAGAACGAGGTGTAGATCTTGCGCGTCTCGACGTTAGCTTTGCAGATGCCCATCAGACTATCAGGCGAAGTCGACCCCGAGTTGGGCTGCCCAGGGCCACGACGTGAGAGGAGGCGCTGGTGAGCGAAAGGCTCACTTCTGGCGGCTGCGCACTAACGCAAGAGTACATACCCGGGCGTCAGTGAGGAACATGATACGGTTCTGCCTGCCTGCACCAGCTTCGTTGGTGAGACCGTCAAAGAGCTTAGCGCCTCCATTGATGCCGAGCTCCATGTCGGTGCCTCCGCGAGGCTTCAACTCGAAGAGTTTTTCCTTGAAGGCAGCAACGTCCAGGGTCTTCATCGATGCCAGCTCCTGCACCACTTCCACCCTCTGCACACGGTCCAACACACATTGAGCCTGGCGCCGTGGCGTGTGCGTGTGCGTGTGCGCTGTCGTTTGAAGGTCACACACGATTGCTATGTGTCGAGAGGACATACCGTGTCAAACGCCACCAGGCCGAACGAGTCCTCTGGTGTGAGATGGTCGATGAGCGCCACCACGCAGTCCTTGGCCACTTCCAGCTTGTCCTTGGCGTCCCCTGTTTTTTCTTTGCTTGAGCCCCTGTGTTGAATGTGGCCGTGGGCAATGGATGGGGAGCGCTGTACCGCTACGGAAAGGGCTGCTCATGGAGCCCGAGATGTCGAGCACGAGCACAAGGTTGAGACGCGGGCGTCCGTACTTGCGAATGCCCGCACCGTCGAGACGTCCGCGCAAGCCACACCCGACCCAGTACTCTACCCCGCCACTGCATACGTGTGGAGTGGCGTGTTGAGACATCGCCCCGACTCGACACCTGGAGCAGGGAAAAAAGATGCACCGGTGTCCGTGTGTTTTACCTGAGAGGGTCAGGAGAGACCGCGGTGAACCACTGGCACGAGAAGGGCTTCTCCGTCTCGCTTCCCACCGCGAAGAAGTGCTCATTGAACATTCCTGTACCCAACAACAACAACACGCAGCTGTGAGATTGGAAAAGTGCAATAAAAAACAGAGCAAGGGGTAAAGGCAAAGGAGGCAAAGGAAGCACCTTCATGGGTGATGCTGGACTCAGATGGCAGTTGGCCGTTGGAAAGCACGACGTTGAAGTTCCCAATATCCTGAGCTCCCGCTGCAGCGCCAACGCAAGAAGAAGGCGAAGAAAAAGTTTGAACTTCAACCCTGAGGCTCAGTCCCACACGAGCACCCCACCAAGGTTTAACCGCACCAAGGCACTCCATAGTCGGCACTAGACAGTTGAACTACAGCTACTTGTATCGTGCAGAGAGGGCAGAAAGTAGTGGAGACAGGGCGTACCGCAGCTCTCGTCCATCACGATTTCAGTGCACAACGCCTTTCTCTTCCCTTCCTTTAAATTTAAAGGAGCTCTCTCAAGAACAAAAGGAAAAGCAAAAAGAAAAGGCACTAAATGAGGAAGGGGCGTTGGCGCTATCCTCTCCAACTGCCAAGGTGGCGGTGTGCAACGCGAGGGCACCCTTGAAAAGATGATGCGACTGACCAGAGCGACCTCGAGGGGGTGGAGTGCGCCCGTGCCGTCGTCTATGAGCGGGTGGAGCGCTGGGCTGAAGACATGGGCTGCTGCTTCCTCTAGCAGGGGTAGCCCCCAGGCGCGCCACCTCCTTGACTCATCCATTGTCGAGGTAGGTGTTCGCTAATTTCGCTAAATTCGGGACACCTTCGTGAGATTTACATCCTTCGGTTGTGGTCAGCACTTTGGCATCTACGGGAATCCCTTGCAGTCGGCAGAGCAAGCAGTGCAAGCTGAGCCCGACCTCGGTATGCCTTCCCCTCCCCCCTTTGCGGCTGCAGGCATTTTGTTCTGAGTGGGGCCGCAGTGCTGGGCCACGTGATGCGGGCTGGGCTGGCCCTGTTCAGCACAGGACTGCCATACACTTCGCCACACGTCCAAGACCCGCTTAGTGCGGCGCGAAAGGTTTCTCCCCTGTCTGACCGAGTTGTAGACCTAGCGTTTGCTGGTCACTGACGCCAGGTGCCTCAGGCGGTCACCCGCCTCGGAGCCTCCGACGTGGAAAAGGCGCATGTGGAAGCGCTGGACAAGTGGGTGACCAAGGAATCAATGCACGAGGCAGTGGGCGTGTGGGAGGACATCCTCTCGCGCCACCCCCGGGATGAATTGGCAGTCAAGTTTGCGCACGACGCCTACTTCTTCCTCGTACCCTCCCTGCTTTCTTGGTTGGGCGGGATCGTGACGTACCACCTCACCTCCTCTTTCCTTCACAACAGGGGAAGGCCCCGGAGATGAAGCAGTCCCTTGACCGAGTGCTTGGCGAGTGGGAAAAGTCTGTGGCTAATGAGCACATGTTTGGCTACCTCCTTGGCATGTCGGCCTTCAGCCTGGAAGAAAATCTCTTGTACGTGAGCAGCTGCTTAGCGTTAGCGGAAGCATCCCTCACCCTGAGACTCCTTACGTCTAGACAAATGCATGACCCGACCTTCCTACATGTAGCTACGAGCAGGCGGAGAGGAGGGCAAAGGCGGCGCTGGCGATCAACCCCAGAGATACCTGGTCCATTCATGCACTTGCGCACGTGCACGAGATGCAGGGCAGACAGGAGGAAGGCATCCGCTTCCTCACTGAGGAAATGGCTAACTGGAAGGTACCTTTGCCGAACGGACGAGCAAAAGAGAGGTCCAAGGTGCTGACCATTCTGTTGAACAGTGGTGCACTGGACTGGCATGTCACCTGTGGTGGCACATGACGCTTCATTATGTGGAGCAGGGCAAGCACCCGCAAGCCCTGGAGATCTTCGACCACCATATTGCTCCCATGACCAAGTCCTCCGGCGCGATGCTCGATCTCGTCGATGCCGCTTCCCTCCTGCAGCGGATCGAGTTTGATGGTAAATCGGCTCCGGCTCGTCCTCTGCGTCCTGCATCCTCTAACAAACCAACTACGTATCCAGGCGGATCCGTTGGCGATCGGTGGAAGCAGGTGGCAGAGGTCTTCGCGCCTCACCAAAATGACCACGTTTTGGTACACGCGCCTTCCCAGAAAAGGTGCCGCCTCTAAAACTTACTTACTGGGGCCAACAACACGTGTTGCAGGCATACAACGATGTGCACCACGCCGTGGCTCTGCTCGGAGCGGGAGACAAGGAGGGTTATGCCCGCTTGATGAGCTCGCTCAACAGTTTCGCCCAGGGCGGGAACGAGCAGCAGGCCAAGATCGGCAACAGGAAGGTGACTGCCGCAGTGGCCGAGCCGCTCTGCAAGGCCTTTGCCGCCTACCGGGACAAGGACTACGAGAAAGCCACCTCGCTCTTGCTGCCCCTCGCCGCCGACCCCGAGACGACACCTCTCGTCCAATCGTTCGTCGGCGTCGGCGGCAGCAATGCGCAGCGAGACCTGTTCGCCCAGCTCTTCCTCTGGTCGCTCGGCCAGTCCAACCCGCAGGGGGACCGGAAGCACCTACTCGACGTTCTGGCTTTCCAGAGGAGCGAGGCCAAGGGCGGCTCGTCACCGCTCACCCAGCGCATGATCCACCGTCTGCTCATCGCTCCTTTCGCCGACGACGACGACGTCACGAGCCTCTCGCAGCTGCGAGAGTGGGCTCCCGCGCAGTAACCACCAGAGTAAGCGAGAGAAAGGAAAAAAAGCGAAATTCGCCATTACCTGGAAATGCGCGAGCTTTTTTTGTGCCGCGTGAATCACCAACAATCACGAGAGAGAGATGGCGGAAGAAGCGGCAGCGGGAAGTTCGCCAGCGGACGACCTTATGTTTTACTTCAGTGAGACCTGTCCGTTCACGCAACGCGTTCTGCCCGAAGTCGAATGCCTCCAGCAGTGCGCCACCCACCCATCGAATTTCTTTTCTTTGCCCTCCCCTTTAATTTAAATTTAAATTATTTAAAAATTGCGCGATAGATCCGGACCGGAGCAATTTGGGCTGATGGAGAATTTTTGGTGGCAGCGCCGTGCAGGGCCATGCCGGAGGGCCGTAGCCTGCAGCGACTAGAGATACGATCGGACAAGGCCAACTACGGGCGGTACCAGGAGGCAGCGCAGGGCAAGTGCAGAGGTGTGCCCTTCTTCATCAACAGCAAGACAGGCAACTTCGTGTGCGGAGCGGCGCCATGTGCTACCCTCAAGGAGCGATTGCTGTGAGGTTCCTGGCTGCTGTTGCTGCTGCACAGGAAAAGCTCATAACGTGGTTATGAAACAGCGCACAGCGGACCATGTAACAGCACCATTTTTGTCGCAATGACATGACCAGTTCGCCGACAAACTGTCCGGTCTGTGGGTTTGTATTTCTCTCCCGCTCGCGTATGCGCAGACCACGCTAACCCACCACAAACATGAGCCGCCTGCTGCGAGCCACGTTTCTCCCCTTTGTTGTTGCTGCTGTATTCGCCACCACCGCGCTCGCAGCGTACAACTCCTGTGGCATAGTACGCACCCTCCATCTCCAAATACACTGCAAGTCTTCTCACTCACAAACACCTAGCGGACAGACTTCGTGACCAGCAGCACCTGCGTGGCCGCCTGTCAGCGTACGGCTGTCCAGCGATGCTGTTCCACACACACACACACGGTAGTCAAAATTTAAATTAATTTTTTTCCCTCCGTTCCGACTTGATCGATAGCGACCCAGAACACGACTTGGGCGCCAGTTCCAGATGGGGAAGCTGACTACAACTCTTTCTACGCTTGGACTCGCGCAGTGCTTGGTACATACTCGCAAGCTTGTTACCCTTGCTCTTGCGTCATCGCTTATCATGTTCCTTGAACAGCCAATGTGACGCCTCCCTTGTACAACGACTCTGTCACGGTGGCCAACAGATGGGTCAACACCAGCACGGCCGGTACACGCACCAGCACGTCTCTATCTCTCTTATCTCTCCTCTCTCTCCTCTCTCTCCTCTCTCTTGCGTATGTAACGACACTGTGTAATGGCTGGCAACGCAGATCCGAATATCTATTTTTTGCCCGGAAGCACGGGGTGTTTCATCAACGTGAGCTTCGTATTTGAGGTGGCCCAGTTCCGCAACCGCATGGGCTACTTCACCTTTCCTCTTGCAGGAGGCCCCGACTCATCCAACATTCAGCTATTTAGCGAGGTCGCCGTGGATTGCCGTACTGACAACCCAACACAGCCGTGCCTACCTCCCGGCTCTACTGTGTACCACTGCTCACCAAGTGTGCAAGCTTGTTCTTGAACGATCCTCACGAACTAATCATTACCATATGATGGCCGCAGGACGAGGCTCGGACCATTTGACAGCACGGTGGGCGTTGGGTTCTACATTGTCCCCGATGGCATTTGCCGAACCCTGCCACTGCTGTACACCAGGGACAGCCGGAACTCCATCCAGCCCACTTGGCACAGTATACCACAGGCGCAAGGCCGGGTGGTTGCCATATTCAAGGTGCGGGCACTGTTCCTTAGCTTGTATTTGTTGTGTGCGCGCGCGCCTACTGCAGCTGCTGATCGGGTGTGTGGGCTGCTGTATAGGACCCCAACACTCGGAGAGTTATGCACGCCTGGGAAGACAGGCCTGATTACGACGAAGACTACAACGACAATGTGTACTCTATCGCTTCCTCCTGTCCGCTGGACGAGACTAAGATTCCGTGGTGCGTCCACCCTCCTCTCCTTCTCCCTGGCAGTGGGTCTCCATCAAACCCCACAGCTGACCCCTTCTCCTACTGCGGGGTAGCTACGAGGAGTGTCGTGATGTAACTCACGTCTTGGACCTGGCTGCTTGTGTGTGTTCATCGCCGTCCCCTTCGCCATCTCCTTCGCTGTCTCCTTCGCCGTCTCCGTCCCCTTCGCCGTCTCCTTCGCCGTCAAATTATCCGCAGCCTTTGCTCCTCTACTCCAACGCGTCGGCCAACGCTGAAATGCCGCAGCTGGTGCTCAACAGAACTGCGCCTGCCCTAAGCATCGTGCCCAAAGGTCCTCCTACCACTTTGCTGGGGTTGTGGGGTGATCGCTTGCGTTTTCTCACCCGTCCATCATGTGTGCAGACACCGCTGGCGTCCTCCGCGAGGGAAGTGCTGTCGGAGTCATCTTGGGCTCTGTCCGCGAAATGGACGAAAGCAATTCCACCATCCCCATAGTAAGGCGCTCTGCAGCAATCACGAACGGTTCGTTCGTTACCTGATCGCTAGCTCCCTCTTTATGTTTTCACCCTGAACACGCATACGCGCGCGCGCGCGCGCGCACACACACACACACACACACACACACACACACACACACACACACACACACACACACACACACACACACACACACACACACACACACACACACACACAGGAACGTGGAGGGCCGTAGGCTCCGACCATATTCTCGGCTCTTCGCAGTCATTCGTCTTCGCTGCTCTTCTGGCCACGGTGGGGGATGGCGGTAATCTCGACAATTCTTCATCACTCGAGATCCAGCTCGACCTGTTCGACAACGCGACCTACATCTCGCTGGACGGGGTGGTCAACTTCACTGTCCTACCTGCCTTTACCAAGCTCTCCCTCCGAGTGTGGAATTGGCCGTGGGTTTCCTCTTCCTCGGCGGCGTACCGCCACCGGCGACTGGAGGTGCGGCTCGCCATAGCACCTCAAGTGACCGATGTGATCTCCTCTTCGGGCGGCAACGGAGTCACAGAGCTAAAGATGAGCACCAAGAGGACAGCCAACGACGTGGGCGAGGTCGTCAAGATCAGGTTGGTCAACGCGGCCGCCGTCGACGGACGGGTGGTGCAAACGGTAGATCACGGCGATGGTGGAGATCCCGTAGATGCGGTCCGATTCTCAATCGACGAGGCGCAGTCGGCTCTGGTACTCTCCTTCGCCTACTTCAATACGACGCTCGCCTACGATCCAGGTGCGCACCATCCCCGCATTGGGTGAGTGGCTACATGCTGAACGGGTTCTGCGTGCGTGCAGACTTGGGCGTGTTGCTGGGATCGCGCAGAGAATACGGAGACGATTCGGGCTCGTCTTCTATCGGGTGGATCATCGCCGTGGCTGTGGCCGTGCCGGTGGCTTTGCTGGTGGTCGTTCTGGTCATCGGCGGCGCGCTGGTCTTTTGGCGGGTGCGCGGACGGGGCAACATCGCCAGACGAGGCACCATCAACTTTGACGCCGCGGACACGAGCCTGTGATCACTCCCCCCAAGTGGCCAGCCAGGTTGAGGCCGAGGGGCTGTTGTTGATAACGAAAAATCAGTCGCCTTTTACCTTGGGGCCGGGCGAGCT
>CACVKS010000533.1:0-16283 GCA_902749335.1 Acanthamoeba triangularis
CACGCTTTGGCCCCTGCGATGGCCCTTGGAGAAGGGCGACGCGCTGCCGGGCGCGGCAGCGGGCGGCTGCGGAGAGAGGAAGGAAGAGGTCCTGGCGTGTCCGGCGATGGCCGACTGGGACCTGACGGGACCCTTGTCGTCGTCGCTTTCGTCGCTTTCGTCACTGTCCACGTCAGTCGCCGTGTCGGTGTCGGTCGCGGTGAAGTCATCGTCGTCATCGTCGTCAAAGTCGTTGTCCGATTCGCTGACCGCGCTGCTGGCGAAATCGCCCATGGACGCTCGCTTGCCGTTGCTGTTCTTGAACGCCCGACGCAGCAACGGCGAGTTGGCCGCCGATCGCGGGTGCGCCTGGATGTTCTTGGCCGAAACCTGGCGGGTGTCAAACGGAGCAGTGAGCCAACCAATCGCGGCCTCGGCAGCAATGAGAGCGGAGAGTCACTGAATGTGTACCGAGAGGGAGGACCGCCCTTCGAGCGCGACAGCGTGAGCCTCCGAGGGATCGACGCTCAGCGACTGGCTCCGGCTGTGCCTTCCCTGCAATATTCAATCAAGGAAAGCAGCAAAAAGGGTTTTGAGTCCACAGAAATAATAACCATTTCCTCCGCGAATACGACTTTGACGTACCTTGCCGAGTTTGCGCGCGATCTTGCTCTTGATGCCCTTCTTCTTGCGCCCGCTTGCATCGGTCGTGCGATGTGACGTGCTGCCTATTACCGCCGCCACGTCAGACATCGGCTGATAAGAGCGGGTCAGTCAGTTAAAGCGGAGGGAACCTTGGCTCGACTCCTCGGAATCCGTGTCGCTCCAGTCGCTGGTGTCACTCTCTTCCATTCCGGAGAAGCTGGTCGAGCGTCTATTGTAGTGCGAGTGGGGGAGAGAGTCACTGACTGCCTCAAACGGTAGCAATTGGGATATGGTGGGTGCATACCCGCCCATGCCGTCTGTGGAGACCGTGCGCGACCTGTCGCGCTCTTTCTGGCCGAGAATGCAGTCGAGCTGCTTGGCCTGGTTCAGGATGCAGCTGAGCGCTTGGTTCCGCTTTTGAAACCCTGAGAAGTGGTACTTCTGCACACGTACGAGTATGTTAGCGTTTTGCTCGCGGGCGTGTTGCGCAAATGCGTTCGTACCTTGCCGGTCTTCATGGCAAACTTGATGCCGTTGTCGACAACCTGAGCAAACTTGTACTTCTTGACCTCGCGCACGTCCTCGATCTTGACGGCGAGTCGGCTGTCGTCCTGCTGAAGCAGGGTGTCGAAGCAGATGAAGGAGCTGGTGATGTAGAGCCAGCCACCGTTCATCTTCGCATTGCTGCACCGGAACTTCTCCACCAGCGCCTCGTCGTTGTCCAGCCCGAACTTCTTTCGCAGCATGATGTTCTGGGCCATCGCTTTGTTCGCCTTCGCAAACTTGCGCGCTTCCTGAACCACGTCAATACACAACGTTAACAACATTTCGCACGACACACACAACACACAACACACAACACACGACTAGACAGAGTGATACCTTGTCGCCCTTCCTCTGGGCGAGAATGCTCAGTACGGTTTCCTCAAGGTGACCCACCTCTTCTGGCAGCTGGAGGCTCTCGGTGGCGCGCTTCACGAGATCTTTGAACAGGAACATGAGGTCCCGCGAGCTCTCTTCGAAGAGCGACAGCGTGCGCAACAGCCCCTCGCACTTGGCATCGATCGTCTCCATCGGCAGACCTGCGCCCTCGGCATGAATGAACTGCTTCAACTCCTGCACGAGCACCACACAACCACACAACCACACGAATGCAACGCGCCATTGTGGTCAGGTGTGCGTGCGTGCGTGCGTGCGTCGGTTGTGCGTACATCGAGGAATTGGGGGATGAGCTTGCGGTACTCCTCGTTGGGCACGAAGGTCTTCTCGAGAACGTCGTTGATGGGCGGGACGATCATGAGCTCGATGTCTTTCAACAGCAGCGTCCACACGCCGTCGAGGAGTCGCACGAAGACGGGGAAGTAGAGGTTATCCGACAGCACGATCAGCTGGGTGCTGAGATAGGCGATGAGGGCCTCCGAACGCTTCTCGACTTCGGTCATCTCTTCGTCGTCGTCGTAGCTCTTGCGCTCCTTCTTGTTCTTGAGCGAGGGCTGCGCCGAGATCTCCAGCGCGAACTGCAGGAAGGTGTTCATCTGGCACCACCCACCCACCATCATCGTCAATTTGACTTCCTAAAAAGTCAAGATCGCGGGCATGTCGTGCGAGTGCGTGAGTACCTTGGTGATGATGGCGTCGATGATCTCCTGCCTGGTGTTCTCCAGCCAAGCGCCAGTGTCGGTCATCATCGTGGTGAAGCTCTTTCCGCCCAGGACCTCCTCTCCAAGCGTGTCGTCCACCTTCTGACAGAAGTAAGGGATGTTGTCCATGATGTGCTCCAGGTTGTTTATTCGCACGCATAGCTGCATAGCACGTTCGTGTCGTGTCGTGTCGTGTCGTGTGTGGAGGGTAAGCACACGGGAGAAAAGAAAAGAAAAAGAAAGGAAAGGAAGAGCTGTACCTCTTTACGCACGACGAGGGCCACCTTCTCGGAGTCCTTGAGCTTCTTCTTGAGCTTCTTCTTCAGGTCGACGTAGACGGTGAAGTCCACCGTCTCGGAGAACTGACCCGCGTCCGAGTGAATCTCGTCGAAGCATTCGTTCTGCACCCGCGCCGCGTAGTCCTTGACCACCGCCGACACGGCGTTCGCGAACGCCACCGACTGGGCAGGCGATTGTAGGCTAGAATACATCACACGGTCAACAAATGTGCGTGTGAGGTGGTGCGTGTGCGTGCGGTGCCTCTACCTCTTAATCCTGTTCATGAACTTGCGGCACTCAGTGAGCGAGACAAAGAGCTCGACGACTGAAGACGAGTGCAGCGCACGCGAGACATCGTCGTCTCCGTTCATATGATCCTCGCCGTCCTGCTCGGCCAGCGGCACGAAGGGCACCCACTGTTGAGGAGGAGGAGCAGTCAATAATCGCATCCAGGTGATTGCCATACCGCAGTATCATGATTGTCAATGTGGGCAAGGTAACGCTACCGCGTCCGAACTGATCGATTCCTCGTTCCACTTCTTGACCTTCTTGGCGAAGTTAACGAGCCACTGATCGATGTACTTTTGGAAGATCGCCTTGAGCGGAAGCGCGTGTTCTCTGGTTCGACCACAAAGCGAGCAAGTGTGAGGTTCCGGCCTTCGGGTCCCACACAGCAGTAACACGCAAACTGAAAGTGAATGAATAGTACCGCTCAATGCCGAGGACTTCCTGCAGGTCGCGCAGACGATCGTAGAGGTCAAAGGTGTTGGGCGACACCTTGGTCTTGCCCGAGTAGTAGGCACGCACGTCCTTCGCTATGAGGCCGTAATAGTGTTCGCCCAAAACTTGCGACAGATTCATCTCCCTGCCCGCGGACGTGCATGCAATAATTGTGGTCAACCGACCGGTCGGCTGGCACCGACCCAAGTGGCAGGTGGAGGGTGGGTGTACTTGGGGAACTCTTCGAGGAACAGAATCTTGTCGTGCTCGATGGCCGCGGGAATGAAGCCACAGGCGACGACCAGTTGCTTCTCCGGTGTCTCGCCCGTCGCTTGCTGCTTGAACGTCCTGTAGGTCTTCTCTACCGCCCGCTGAAGAACGACGACACCCACAAGACGATAACACCGGATTGAGTGGCCTTCATTGCGATTGAGGTGGTGAAGCGCCGGGCATATACTAACCTTGACGAACTGCTCCAGCATGTTGCACAGCTTCTCGGAGTCGTGCGTGGACAAGAAGGAGAGGATGACGATGGCCGTTCCAAGGGCGCCCGAGCCTACCTTGTCCGGCGCGAAGACGGCGTGGTAGTCCTTGAGCAGTGTGCCAATCTTCCGCTTCAGCGCCTGAGTGAGGGTTTCGTCCATCTGGGCCTGTGGTATGGACCCGATGCTCTGTGAGTCATGCAAATAGGAAGAGTCAAGCGAGCGCGTACGCGTACCTCGGGGATCGCGATGGTGTTGGTGGTGGAGGTGAGGACTTTGAGCTCGATCAGCACTTCGTGGATGAGATCCATCCGCGCAGTCGAGAGCCTGAACTGGCTGATCAACATTTCCAAATACCTAGGAGAGTTGCATCATACCACACAAGAGGGGTGGAGAGAGAGAGAGAGAGAGAGAGAAGAGAGTTAGCACTTGACTATTGCCAAAACCCAACGGAGCAGGAACAACGTACGCAAGAAGAGCAAAGATCTCGCCGACGCCGTATCGCTGCGCGTACTCGCGGAGGAGCCAAGATGTCAAGTCGGACATGCCCTCCTTCTTCATCATTTCCGCTCGCTTCTTCCTCGCCTCGGGTCCGCTCTCCACGCTCTTGACCTCCACCACGTCTTCCCATTTGATCACTTCCGGGATGTCGTCGTCGTCATCATCGTCGGCGTTGTTGCTGCCGCCCTTGCCCTTGGCTGCCACCTTGGCCGACGCTGGATTCTTGTCCCAGTCGCACAGCGAGTAGAGGAGCACCTGGTACAGCAGGTTGTAGTTGGCGTTCTGGTAGTTGGTCGGGTAGAAGGGCGACGCCGAGTCGTCGGGCTTCTCCAGCAACGGTCCCTCGCGGTAGGTCAGGTGCAGCACTAGACGCAGCGAACCCGTCGCCTTCTTCTTCTCGCCCGCCTTGGCCTGGCATAACAGAAAGGCGTACCGAGCGTTGAGTGCCGCGGTTACGCGATCGGTTGGTTGCGGAGGGGGGATCATGAAAGAAAGCGGGGGATGTACCTGCAGGGGGTACCACTTGTCCACAGCGAGCTGATCCTCCAGTTCGGACAGAGGCACATTGACGTAACCCAGGGAGCTGCTCCCCAGCAAGGTCTTTTCAAACACTTCAATGTGAAGCATGTCCGACAGAGACGCCACAGCCCTGGATATGAAACAAGCGCGTAAGCTCACGACCGACCACTCTGATACGTACGAACGGGGATCGGGGAGGTACAGATTGTAAACTTCGTTCCAGGTGGGCGATGCGGTCTTCTCCAAGATCTGCGTCTGCCGAGTAATCTTGCCCAGGGTGAGAGTGCAATAAGGCTTGGTGGAGTGCGATGCTGTGATTTGATGTGTAACAGGAAGTCAGCAAACATGCAAGACAATCTTGACCCAATCCCGGCATGCCACGCACCGCCATCTTTGGTAACCAACTCCTTGCCTCCCAGAACTGCCGCCACGCGGAAAAGAGCAAGGTCAGCACGAGCGTGCACGAAACAACGCTTGAATTGAGAAACTGGAAGGACGAAAGGGGTAGAGTACTCTTGACGTTGAGGGTCGCCGAGAATGCAGGTATTTGCTTGAGCTGATTGATCAGCCGCTCCAGGTCCGATTTTTCCTTCTGCCTCCAGTTCTCAAAGTGCCGCTCGGTCTGTGCGATGCAAGCGAAATGCATGACCCCAAGTCAGCAAGGTGGCGTAAGCGAGGTGGCACCTCCCCCCTTCTCTACGGTTTCGTACTTGGAACGCGCTTTTCTTGTAGAAGAAGTGGTTGTCCAGATTGTTCAAACGCTGCTGGAGCTCTTCGACGATGAGCTGCATTGCACACACAAAGACAAGGTGAGCAAGCAGGTAAAGGAAGAGAAAGGCGAGAGTGGAGTGCACGCACGCGACTCTTGCGTTTGGCTGAACGAAGCTCGGTGCGCAGATCCTTCCGCCGAAGACCGAGCGCCTTCTTCAGGTACTCGAAGTCGTTTGCCATGTACGTCGAAATCATCTCGTAGTTGTGGTTGATGGGGCAGCACACGCAGCGCACCGCTAGCTCAAACGCACTGCAGACCTGCACAAGAAAAAAGCGGTGGTGAGGGAGCACCACTGTGCCGGCTCAACACTTGGCGCAAGGTGGTGGTACCTGTTGGTCAGTCACGCTCTCGAGAAACGGCGCGGCGTCATCCACATCGTCGTCATCGTCATCGACTTCGCTTTCCTCATCCCGATTAGGGGGAATGAGACTTCCCCTGCTCGACTTCCTCTCGATCTTAACGTCTTCGTCTTCCTCCTCAGGGAGATCGGCCACGGCTTCAATAAATTGTTTCGTGTTCTTGAAGCTGCGATGCGCGCTACTCACAGAATCCAGGTGAAAAAAGAACAAACAGACGGGATGAAAAGAGAGTTAATTCGAGTGGGGAGACGTACGTGGAAGGGCCTTTGCTGGATCGAGGCCCAGTGCTGCCCAAATGCTTGTTAAACATTTGTTCTTGCATTGTAGCTTGCAACCCCGCTCTTTTGAATCGTAGTTGGCTCTATCTCTATGCAGTTCTATCAATCCCACATACGCTCGATTGACCTCGTCTCTGTTCTAGTTTGCACGTGTTCCAGCCAGAAGAGACAGGCAAAGCACCCAGCCAGCAGAAGCGGCCGATTGATCAACTGTCTCGCTCGTCTGTCGCCTCTCCGGATAAATGAATTGTATTTCCTTTTCCTTTCAGGGCTGGGCTCAAGAAACGAAAGGAAATGAAAGTGGGAAAACTCAACATTTATGGAGCAAGAACGGCGCGCTGTTGTGTCCTACGATGACTTGTATGACGACGTCGTTGCGCAGGAGGCACCTGCTTGGCCCGACGTGGAAGACCATGCTGGTGACTCGAGTGCCGCTCGAACGGAAGCTCAAGAGGAAGATGGGGTAGAGCGCTTGAAATTCGACAAATCAAGAGACCTCTTCCTCGACTCCTACACGGGCCTCTACTACGACTTTGCAGCAAATCTGTACTACAACCTGACGTCGATGGAGCAGACGTCACCGTGCTACCACTGGGACCCCTCTTCCGCCAAGTTCTTAGCGGTTCTCGTCGATCGCATCGTTCGGTTTGCCCCTCTTCTAAAGCCAGAGGGAGATGAGACAACAACACCAACCACGAGTAGCAGCAGCACATCACCGCCAGCACCACTTCCGGCAGCCAGCCCCGAAGAGTATGCCGAAACGGAGGAAGGAGAGATCGAAGATGACGAAGATGGAGAAGCTGGGGCGGAGGAAGAAGAGGAAGAGGTGGAGGACGTGGAGAAGCTGGCTATGAGCGTGCGCATGCGAGGGCTGGAGGAGAGACGGAGCTGGAGCACTACCGAGGATTGGAAGTGGGATGCCACGAGCAACACCTACTACGACGCAAAGACGGGCCTCTACTACTCGCCGTCATCAGACCTGTACATGGACTACAACGCCTTCCCCGCCGCCATTTACCATCGCCTGTCCCGCGAAGACTACGTCCAAGTGACTCCGCAAGAGGTACACCTCGTGTGATCACGTGTGCGTGCGTGTAGGTGCTTGCCCTACGATTCTTGACTAAGTGTGCACTCACACTGGCGCTGTCGAAATGCAGGACGAGGAGCAAGTCAAGGAGGAAGAGGACACGAGCATACCCTCGAAGCTAATGCTCACATTGAAGCACATCGACGATGACTCACGAGAGCTAGACTCTTTCGTCATCGGGGACATCGAGCGCGACGATGAGGCCCACAAGGGCGACACCGGTACCACTTCTTGCCCCGGCGAGTCACTTTTGTGGCCACTTGTCGCTGATGATTAGTAAATTTGCCGTCCAGCCAACACCAAGGTGTTCACCCTGGGCCGACACCGCACGAACGACATCCAGCTCAACGATCTTGTCGCCAGCAAGTTCCACGCACGAATCACCTGGCAGAACGTTTACTGGCAAAACTTCTTCTGGCTGCAGGTGAACTTCAGCTCTGATACGGCGGCACCTATGGTTGACATAGTAGAGACTGAACTCAACTCCACTCCACTCCTGCAGGATCTGGGCAGCAATAATGGGACGTTCTTGAACGGCAAACGCCTAAGCGAGAGCCGAGTGCCATCGGGCGAACAGGAGTGCCCGCTGCAGCTCAACGACCACATCATAATCGGCAACACGAAGATGGTGGTGGGCCGCGTGGTCGAACGATCCGCTTCGCCGCCCTCGGCCCGAGCAACCGCCACCGAAGAGGGACAGGGCGAAGCCGAGAAGAAGAGCATCTTCATGGGCAACTTCCAGCCGAACCTAAACCATCCCATCTTCCGCGCGCTCCGCGACTCCATGAAGGAGGAGGAGGAACGGCAAAGGCGGGTCCAGGCCAAGCGCAAGCTCTACCAGATGCTCACGCAAGAGGAGAAGGCGGACAGGAAGCGCGTGCGGGAGCACTACACCGACCGCGCAGCACGACGCCAGCACCTCTACAAGTCGACCGCCGCCAAGCGTGACAACCGGGCCAACTCGTCGGAGGCAGTGGGCATCGCGGGTAGCGACGAGGCGGCACGACTCCAGCGGCCAGGGCCAGAGGTCACACAGCTGCAGCCGCCACAAGAGAACAAGGGCAGAAGCTTGCTCAAGCGTATGGGATGGAAGGAGGGCGAAGGGCTCGGCAGGGAGAACACGGGCATCATCGATCCTATCCAAGGTAACCTTGCTATCTTTTTCACTTGACGATGGTGCTGGCGTCGCCCTTGTCCAACTCACAAAGGACCGTTCCACAACAAACAGCGGCGATGAGTAACTTCAGCGACACGACACGCGGCCTGGGCTTTGGGGAAAGCGCGGTTGGTCCAAGGGGGACAAGTGGCGGACTAGCGAGCACACGCAATCCCGCCACAAGCAAAGACGCACGGTGGGAGAAGACACGAGAACGCTACCATAACCTGTTCGGCTCCTGAGCAAGGTTTTCCCTTTTCCTGTTTATTTTCTTAAACACATCGAATTTCCCTTGCGTGCATACGAATTTTGGGCTTATTTCCACAAGGGCAGAAAGCGAGTATTGTTGTGTGGGCATCTTTTTCGTGTTTGCTTGTGCGATTGGATCATAGCAGAGGTTGTACCGCACACACATCAACGACAAAAATGGCTGACATTGTACGTTCACTCGCCCCGAATGCATGATGCTGCGATTTGATCGCCGTGTTAATTTATAGGCTCAATTTCAATCGATTTTTTAGGCGCTTGAGGAAAAGAACAAGGGAAATGCGGCTATGTCCGCCGGCGATTTCAAGGCCGCAGTGGAGCACTACACGAATGCCATCCAGCATGACCCCAAGAATCACGTCCTTTACAGTAACCGCTCCGCTGCTTACGCCAGCCTCAAGGACTACGATCACGCGCTTGCCGACGGAGAGAAGACAGTCGAGCTGAAGCCTGACTGGTCTAAGGTAGGTTACCTACAAGACTGAATCCTCCTTGCTGGAGCAGGCGCTCACGTGCTTGTATGCACCAGGGTTACTCGCGCAAGGGAGCGGCACTGTGCTACCTGGGCCGCTATGCCGACGCTAAGGCCGCCTACGCTGCCGGTCTGGAGGTGGAGCCCACCAACGAGCAGCTCAAGCAGGCCCTGCAGGAAGCGGAGGAGCAGGAGCAGGCCAGCGGTGGTGCGGACATCGGCAACGTGTTTGGCCAAATGCTCCAGGGCGACATCTGGACCAAGCTGAGGCAAAGCGACCTCACCAGGGCCTACCTCGACGACCCGGCCTTTGTCTCGCTGCTCTCTCGCCTCCAGAAGAACCCCAATGAGCTCCCCATGTACGTACCGCGTTCACGCCATCTTTGTTGGCCTTGGACGCCGCGAACGCTTACATTCTCTTTCTTTCTCATTCACGTGTAGGTACATTCAGAGCGACCCTCGAATTGCTAACGTCTTCGCCGTCATTCTGGGCATCAGCCAAAAGCCACCGGTACCTGAGCGCTGCTGTCGCTCGACAATGGCGATCACACGGGCTAATGGCAGTTGTACTGCAATGGTGTACCCAGGGCGCGGAAACCCAAGAGCCCGCGCAGCAGCCGAAGAAGGAGGAGCCCAAGAAGGAAGAGAAGCCTAAGGCCGAGGAGAAGCCCAAGGAGCCCGAGCCCGAGCCCGAGCTCCCGGCCGAGAAGAAGCAGGCCTTGGAGGAGAAGGAACTCGGCAACCAGGCCTACAAGAAGAAGGACTTTGACACCGCCATCGCTCACTACAAGAAGGCCTTCGAGCTTGATCCCGACAACATGACCTACCTCACCAACTTGGCTGGTACCACCTACTACACACCACACTGCGCGTTACCGGCATGTGCACTGACACGCGTACTGTTCAACAGCCGTCTATATGGAGCAGAAAAACTACGAGGAGTGCGTCACGACCTGTACCGAGGCCATCGAGGTCGGGCGGAGGGTGTTTGCCGACTACAAGCTTATCTCGAGGTATGCGCATGTGTTGGCCCGCCACTGTGCCCACAGTGATCGTGGGTGAGCTCACGAGTGCGCCTTTCTGTCTGTCTATCTGTCGCTGTAGGGCCTTCCACCGTAAGGGCAATGCCTACATGAAGATGGAGAAGTATGCTGAGGCTATCGATTCCTACAACCGTGCTCTCACCGAGCACCGCAACCCGGACTCCCTCAACGCCCTGCGAAAGGTAAGAGTCAGTTGCTTTGAGGAAAATGCACGGTCACTCCACAACTCACGTTCCTTCTCCATCAACATCCTCTTTCCCGACACACAGGCGGAGCAGCTCAAGAAGGAAAGCGAGGAGAAGAACTACATCAACCCCGAGATCTCGCAGCAGGAGAAGGAAAAGGGTAACGACTGCTTCAGGAACGCTCAGTACCCCGACGCCATCAAGCACTACACCGAGGCCATCCGCAGGAACCCCACCGTATGCCCGCTCTTCACCAACCCTTAACGGCCCAACGCCGTGACGGACCTTGTGTGACCTTGCTCGCACACTCACACGCACGACACAGGATCACGTGCTGTACAGCAACCGTGCCGCTTGCTACATGAAGCTGGGCGAGTTCCCCATGGCCGTCAAGGACTGTGACAAGGCCATCGAGCTTAACTCGACCTTTGGTACCTCACGGCACACACATGATACACGCACACGATGCGAGCGCGTTCGCTCCTGCTCACCATTGATGTTGCGTCACAGTCAAGGCATACACGCGCAAGGGCCACTGCCAGTTCTTCATGAAGCAGTACCACAAGTGCCTGGAGACCTACGAACAGGGCCTCAAGGTGGAGCCTAACAACGAGGAGCTGAACGAGGGCCTCAGGCGGACGATGGAGGCCATCAACAAGAGGCAGGAGGGCTCGAGCGAGGCCGAAGACAAGGAGGCCATGGCCGCCGCGGCGAGCGACCCCGAGATCCAGAAGATCCTCGGCGACCCCATGATGAAGAAGGTCCTCTCCGAGCTCGGCACCAATCCGGCGGCCGTCCAGTCCTACATGAAGGATCCGGTCATCATGAACAACATCCAGAAGCTGATCGCCGCTGGCATCATCAAGGTCAAGTAAAAGAAAAACGTGGCATTGATCAAACAAAATTTTATTTTCCTGGAATTAGCTAAATTGAATTTATAAATTGCATTTTGGCGGGAGGTTGGGTGCGATTTGGCGCCTTTTTCCACATTACACATCCTGAAGAAGTAGCACACGCAGCACGAGCATCGTTGAATTGGATTTAACGAAGAACCACAATCATGCCGTCCAAGCGCAAGCACAGATCAGAAGATGAGGAGGAAAATGACAGGTACCTCTTGAATTTGGCTGTTGTACATAATTTAAATTAATGTCTGCACCTTGATCAGGGAGGAAGAGGAACGAGAGGAGGGAAGCGAGCACGAGGAAGACGAAGACGCCGAGGAAGAGAACGAAAAAGATGAAGAATACTATTCCCCTACTAAGAAGAGAAAGACGGCGAAGAAGGCCAAGAAGGGAGCCAACAAAAAGCGCGCCTCTTCGGCTGGTGAAGGTGATGACGACGCCGAGGAGCAGCCCACAAAGAAGGGAAAAAAGGGAAGAAAGAAGAAGGCTGACGAAGAGGAGGAGGAAGAGGACACTTCGCTCTTCGGTACGCCTCTCTGCCCAGAGATCCCATTTTTACTTGAAATCTGCTCATTTTGTTGTTTTTTTCTGATTATTGTAGGAATGGTTAAAAACCGCACTGCGATGTCCGTCACCGTCGCCGAATGGATTTCTCGCTACCAAGATGACGCTCACGAAGCGATGCGCGAGCTTCTTAATTTTATTCTCAAGGTCAGTCCACTCCCACTTTGCGCTATCTCTGCTCGCCAAAGCGAGTGCAAACTCGTATCGGGTGGAGCAAGTTTTGACCTTTCTTTCGACCTGGTGCTCTGTCCTGTGTCGGCAGGCGTGCGGTTATCCGCTCGAGGTCAGCAAAGCGGTGTACCTCAAGCAGGACATTGGTCGAATTCTGGCCAAAATCGTGGAGGATGAGAAGTACAAAGCGGTATGCCCTCGCCCTAACCCTCACAGCCCTGTGGGAGGGCGGTCTCCACACTGAGCGCGCACTCACCTCTGCTTTCGCTCGTGTGCAGGAGGGCGGCCAGTATCCGATCATCGGGCGCGGCAAGATGAGGAAGTTCAAGAGCAACTTCCTCGAGTTCTGGGACAAGCTCATCAACAAGACCCAGTACACGATCATCTACGATGAGGCCTTCCTCGGCAACTTGGTCACCATCGCCCTAGTCGTGTCTAGGTCCGTCAACGGCCGCTCCCACTTACACAAAGACCAGTGCAGAAGTGGTGCTGAATGGGTTTCTCTTTCCCACACACAGCTCGGTGCTTCGTCCCTTCCGCCACACGGGCACCTTGCTCGGGTTGCAGTTGATGACCTCCATCATCAAAGTGGTGAACATCATCACCAAGGAGCTACAGGTGACTCTACGCCAAATCAAGAGCGCCAAGGCCAAGGCCAGCGCCAAGCCCACCAAAACCGAGACTGCCAAGGTGCGCGACCTGACCGAAAAGGCGCATGACCTCAAGGAGAAGGTCGACGTTCTCGACGAGCGCATGGATCAGATCTTCAAGGGGTGCGTACCTCCCCTATCCAATTACACTGTTGTCAATACAACAGTGGATCCACTGATCGCACTAACCTCTTTTGGTCGGTTGGTGCGAGCGCAGTATCTTCGTGCACCGGTACCGAGACATATTCGCGGAGATCAGGGCCGAGTGCGTGACCAGCCTGGGCGAATGGGTGGTCGCCTACCCCATCAAATTCCTCAACGACAAGACCCTCAAGTATGCGGGGTGGTTGCTGAGCGACAGGGTACGCCCCTCGCAAGCAGCACCGCCATTGGTCCGCCATGAGCCTTCCCTGACATTCGTGTTTTTTCGATCCTATTGCCGCGCTAGCATGCGGAGGTACGCTTGAACGCCATTCGGGCGCTGCTCGGCCTGTACGCGGACGAGAACAACTACGCGACCCTCGACGTCTTCACCCAGCGTTTCAAGGGGCGCATTCTGCAGTGCACGCTTGACACGGAGACCAGTGTTTCCCTCGCTGCTATTGAGCTGGCCACTAGGCTCGCAGGGTAAACACCTCCCATCGCCTGTCTTCCACCAGCGCCCGCACTAATTCGTATCCCATCGACACACGCGTGTTGGCCCAACACAGGCTGGGCGCGTTGGACGAGGACGACACGAGCCAGCTCAACGCTCTCCTGTCCGATAGCAACGTGCGGATCCGGTTCGCCGCAGCCGAGTACCTCAACAGCACGGTGCTCAAGGAAGTGGCGGTCAACGCCGAGGGTATATTTCTTCGAGCCCGATGCTGTGTTCCTTGTTGTGTGCTGTCGCTAACCGGACCTCACTTGCTCTTAATTGCCTCGGTCTGCTACAGACAAGAAGGACGCGCAGCGCCTCCAGCTGAAGGAACTGCTCACGTTCATCGTCAAGCACACCCACCAGCCCAAGAATCCCAACTACGTGGTCGACGCCCTCTGGGAGCAGACGTCGGCGCTCAAGGCCTGGGGCGCCATGTCGCGCCTGATGACCGAGGCCCAGGACGAGCCGGACATGCGCGAGCGCGCCGCGCTGGCGGCCCTCATCAACGCCTGCGTCAAGAAGGCGTCCGGTCTCTCCATCTGTCCCAAGGACAAGTCTGACCCCAACGCCGTTGTCAAGTCCGTACGTGCACCTACCCTCTTCCCCTCACTCTCTACTCAGCCCACCCCAGACAAACTAACTTACAGCTCTTCGCTTTCTTTCTTTCTCTCTTTCGTTCGTTCTTTTTCTTTTGAAACTTGGCAGAAGGAGAGGGTGTCCAACCAGCAGAAGCTGTCGAAACAGTTTGCCAAGCACCTGCCGAAGCTCCTGGAGCAGTGCAAGACCGAGCCCGACCAAATCGAAGAGCTGGCGGAGCTCCCGCAGTACTTTGACTTTGACGTCTACCACACCGAGCGGCTCGAGAAGGTACGCGAGCGCCTCTATTGGCTGTTGTAGGTCCGCCCAATCGGCTACTTACCTACCGACACGGCTACCCTTCTCTCGCCACACCTCTTCCCTCCACAGCACTTTGGCCTGTTGCTCGAGCAGCTGCACGATATCTACCTGACCAACACGCGGGAGAGTAYCCTCAAGACCTGCGCCAAGACCTACAAGGCGATGCTCTCYCAGGAGCACGCCATGCGCAAGGAGGCCGAGGTGGCCTTCGGTCGGCTCACCGACGAACTCGCCGACCGGCTCCTCCAGGCGCTCCCCACCCTCGACCCTGCGGTACGTTACCTCCCCCAATGGACTTGGTGGCGCGATTGGTCAAATTCTTKAGTCMGKGGCTGACGYGGCGTTTGMACCATGTGGCGCAGGAGGGCGCGGTGGAGCTGGGCGAGGARGCCGAGTTTACGCTGCGCATGGCCCTCGCTCGGATCTACCAGCTCTACACGGTGCTCGACCTGGCCCGTCTGGAYCTCTACGACCCCGTCAAGCAGCTCCTCGACGCCCAGGTCTCCGGCCTCTTCCCCCCGCAGTACGAAAAGGTTTGTCGCCCCGCCRGACCTCGCTCGTCTGCAATKYTAGATGGGACAAGAGGTGACCCCCGAGCTGTGTGCGGTGTGTGCGCGCAGATYATGGTGTACGTTGTGGGCGTGCTGGGCCAGCACCTGCTATGGAGCGCGGCGGCGTTCAAGCCCAAGACCGGCGACCCCACCGCTATCGCGTACGAGCGCGACGAGTTCATCCAACAGCTGACCAGGCTGCTCCGACCCGACGTTGCCGCTCCCGACGTCCAGGATAAGGTGCTCCTCACCGTCCCCCCCACCTCAYCGCTTCGTTCCGGYSCCGGCTGACCGCAKGTGTCTKGTGGGGCTGTGAGTGCAGGCATACTTCTTGCTGTGCGACCTGGCGCTGGTGTTCCGCCCGGGTCTCAAGCACAAGACGCAGCGGCAGCTCGCCACCCCGCTGGGCTCCCTCCCCGACACCCTGCGTGAGTACGTCGAGGCCGCCCTCGACATCCCGCGCGAGCGCAAGTCCAAGGACGTGGCCGCCGACGACGACGACGACGAAGATGTCGAAGCCGAGGCGGCCGAGGCTGCGGCTGCGGCCAAGCGGAGGAAGGGCAAGAAGAAGAAGACCGACGACGACGACGAGGACGACAGCGACGCCGCCGGCAAGAAGAAGCAGAGCAAGAAGCAGAAGGCCGCGGCTGCTGCGAAGAAGGCCGAGGCCGCGCGCAAGGCCAAGCAAGACGCCCAGAAGGCCGCGCGCAAGGCCAAGCAGGACGCCAAGAAGGCCGACGACTTTGACGAGGACGTGGAGCCCGAAGTCGATCAGGAACAGAACAAAGGTAACCCCACCCACCTGCGTCTGAGTGTGCGGTGGTGCGTGTGTCGTGTGTCGTGTGTCGCGCGATGTGAGTGCTCATTTGTGTGCCGTGCCGTGCGGAATGCAGAGCGTCGGGAGCGTGCGCTGACGCCGTACGAGTCAACGGAGCGCAAGATCCGATTGATCGGCGGACTGGCCAAGCTGGTGATCTACAACGTCATCCCGCGCGCGGAGAACGCCACCGCACTCCTCGTCCACTACGTGCGGCACGGCAAGCAGGTCAAGGCCACCCTCCGCCAGTTCCTCGCTCAGCTCCGCGCCGGCGACGATAATGTGCGCGACGACACCAACAAGGTCTGGGTCATCATTCTCGACACCATGAAGAAGGTAAAAAAACGGGGACATTATATCTTCTTCCTGCTCTCCCCCTTCTTCTTCGCTGCGTTGACCATCGTGCTGTGGTGGTGGTGGTGGTGGTATTGCTCTCGCAGGAGTACCAGAACTACCTCGACGCGCCGGACGACATCAAGCCAGTCGTGCTGGAGGACTTCAAGGAGCTCTCGCTCCGCCTGGCGTTCACCTTTGGCGTGGCCCACAAGAAGACGCGGAAGGAGCTCATCACGCTCGTTCACTCGGGCATTATGTACGCCGCCGAGGACGTGCCCGCCCACCTGCACTTCCTCAGCGGCCTGCCCCGCTTCGTCTCCTCCCTGGCCAGCCAGACCACCGCCAAATACATGTGCGCTCCCCTCCCC
>CACVKS010000534.1:0-20277 GCA_902749335.1 Acanthamoeba triangularis
CCACCACCACCACCACCACCCACAGGTGTATGGCAGAGTTGCTCAGGTCTGTGCCGCACTTCAACTTCACGTGGAACATCATCTCGCTCTTGGTGCCCTACCTGGCCTCCAACAACGCCGAGCTGAGGTACCCCATTCCCTGCATCTCCCGGACTCTTCAGCTCTTCTGCTCTCTCTGTGCTAATGGGCAATGATCCACCAGGACACAATGCATCAAGGCCATCCACACGGTGTTTGAGAACGACAAGCAGGGCGGCACCACGCGCCAGACGGTGAAGCTCATCGGCCAGTTCGTCAAGTCGAAGGGCTTCCGCAGCCGACCCGAGGTACCGACCATCTTTTTCTTTTCTTTTCTGTTTTCTTTATATCTCACAACGAGGCCGTGGTGTGGGTGATGTAGACCATCGAGGTGTTGCTGCACATCAAGTTCACGGACATGTTGAAGGAGGGCGACGTCACGCTGGACCCGGCCAAGACCCATCTCTCGAAGAAGGACAAGAAGAAGCTCACCAAGAAGCAATATAGGGCACGTGGCCAGACCACACACCACACACACAACACCACGACCACGACCACGCGGCACACACGACACACCACTGAGAGGTGTTGTCTCATCTATCTTCTTCATTGAGTACAGGAATTCAAGGTGATGAAGGAAGTCGAGGCCGAGATGAAGGAGGCCGAAGCCGCCCAGAGCAAGGAGGAGCGAAAGACAATCGTACGGTCGCCCGCCACTCGCTCTGTCTCCAGCCATGCGGTCCACTGACGACTCGCTCGCATTTTTTATCACCGATGCCGGGGGCGTGGCGTGGTCGACCAATCACATTAGCAAACGGACATTCTGCGAAGTGTGTTCATCACCTACTTCCGAATCCTCAAGCGGACCATCAACTCGCCCCTCCTACCCTCTGTCCTGCGCGGCCTCGTCCGGTACTGGCCTCCGCCTTTTCGCCACCACAAAAATCAGATAAGTCAGCGGCTCACCACAGGCATCTACATCGTTGATGTCAACCCACACCAGATACACGCGGTTCATCAACATCGACTTCATTCAGGACATCATTACGGCCCTGCGCGATCTGATCGGTCAGGACCACTCGCCACTGTCCGTGCCCACGCAGCTGCAGTGCGCCATCACCGCCCTGCAGATGCTCCAGCAAAACTCGCTCATGTACAACGCCCTCAATATCGATCTCAAGGTGCGCCTCTCGCCCCCCCCCCAGTTCGGTGTGTGCGTGTGCGGTGGTGCGTGCTCACGGCTTGCGCCTACCACATAGGAACTGTACGCGCGGCTGTACGAGCTTCTGCCCTTCATCCCCACCCACTCGATCAAGTCGCCTGAGCTCGTCAAGTCCCTTCTCCACTGCCTGTCCCTCATGTCCAAGGACAAGAAGCAGGTACGTGCCCGCTTCTGCCCCGTGTTGCCCAYCATTRRACATCGCCTYACRCAACACTGGCGCGGCCTTCCCAAGGTGTCCGTCAATCGTATGGCCGGCTTTGCCAAGCGACTGATGAACATCGCGATGTGTCTGCCGCCCAACGCTTGCCTGGCTATCATCTCGATCATCAAGGAAATCTTCAACGTACAACACACACACGCGCGCGCTTGCTGGGCAGCGTAATGGCTCACTCACCTGTTTGTTATCCGACGATGATTGTGTGCAGCGACACCCGCGGTCGCAGCAGCTGCTGGACAGCGAGTTCGTGGGCTCGGGCACGTTCATGGCCGAGGTGTCGGACCCGGAGCACGCCAACCCGCTCGCCTCCACGCTCTGGGAGTTCCCGATGGCCAAGGACCACTACCACCCGGCCGTCGTGGACTACTCGGCCCGCGTGCTCCAGGCCTTTGTCGAAGCCGACGGCGGCCACGGTAACCAACTACCAAGTCGGAGCCCATGGCGCTCTACAAGGCGTTCCAGTTCGAGACCGTGGGCTTCAACCCGGCCATCCCCAAGCCACGCGCCCACCCTCTCGAAAAGATCCTCCGCAAGCAGAGCAAGGTATGCGTCACCCTCTGTATGGCACGCACACGCACGCACCGCACGCACGTTTCAAACAATGACACACAACATGGAAGATACTCACCGAACATGCTCTACAGGGCCGACGAAGGAGGGCTCAGGAGTTCTTCATTCGGGCGCCCAAGGGCGAGCCCTCGGCCTTCATGCAGAGCGCGCTGGCGCAGACGGAGGGCATTGGCGCCGGCGGCCTCGAGGAGTTCCGCGAGCAGGCCCGATTGTGGACCCAGGTCTACCACGACCTCGAGCTGCTCCCCGCCGCCCGCAAGTCCGCCAAGTCGTCCGCCAAGCGCCAGCACTAGCTGAGCTGGGTGGATGATGGAGTTACTCGTGTTCGTGTTCGTCGATCTCGTAACAGACGCAAGGCGAGGGCCAATAATGCGACAGCTGGGCTGGGCTAGTCTCACCAGAGTCAGAGCAGCTTGTGGTCGAGGAGATCGAGGACTTCGGTGCAGAAGCGGTGGAGAGGGAAGCCGACGACGTTGTAGTAGCACCCGTTGATGCTGCGAATCAGCGAACCGCCGGTCACCTCCTGAATCCCGTACCCACCCGCCTTGTCCCTGCCAACGCCATCACCATCGTCGTCGTTATCAGCATCACCACGATCATCGCAGGCCATTGGAGATTGTCGGGGAAAGGGTGAGGTGCAAGTACATGGGCGAGCCGGTGGCGACGTAGGCGTTGATCATCTCGTCGCTGAGGTCGGCAAAGGTCACCTGCGTCGACTCGTGAAAGCTTCGCACAAGCGGCGGCTCCGCACCGTGCTGCTGGGGCTGCGGCTGCGGCTGCTTGGGGAGGAGGAGCACGACGGCTGTATGCACGGTGTGTGTGCTGCCGCTCAGCCGGCGCAGCATCTCGCGGGCGTGGTCCTCCGATGCGGGCTTTTCCAGGATCTTGTCCTCCAACACCTGTACGTGCGGCAGACAACGACGATGAGGATGGTGAAGATGAAAGGGTGCACGAGGTACGCGCAGCGCAAGGGTGAGGCTCGCACAACGATGGTATCGGCCGAGATGATAAGGTCCATGTCCTGGACCTCACCCTTCAGTCGTTCGTGCACTGACCCCCCACGTTAGTGCTGGTGAAGACGAAGACCACCAGAGGGGGGGGGAGGCAAACCTTCTTTGGCTTTGCCGAGCGCGGTGGCAGTGACATAGGGCACGGGGCCGAGCTTCTCTTTGTCTAGATTTTCTTCAAATCGTGACCCCACCACCTCCACGCTCAGTCCCTACGCATAATCTCAATCAGATCGATTACATCATTAATCGATTGAAGATAGAAGGCCAACCAATTCTGCGAGTATCTGACGACGCCGAGGCGATGCCGAGGCCAGCACGAGCCGAAGTCCGGCCAGCTGTGGGACGCGACACTGCAACATGCTCCTTTAATGGTACGGTGAAAAGCTGTGTGGAGGTTCTGTGCCTCTCCATTACAAGGCGGCAGAGATAGGACCCTCTCCTTTGTTGCGCCCGCGGTACCACTGCACGCCTTTGTAGGTCCCATAGGCGCCTACCACCGCCGCACCGCCAACCGCGGCGAAGGCGCCCACGCCCACCACGCCCAGGCCAGCGGCGCCAACGCTCTGCAGCACAGCACACGCACTGCCCGATCCTACTGCGCCACCTGCAGTTTTTGTTACAATGTCAGGGTGACCCCAGCATTATCCACGGCGTGGTGGCTGATGCGCGAAAGAGGGTGTGACGAACCGTAGCTCGCCATGAAGCCGGCAGCCCATGAACCCGCCGTGATGCCCCCAGTGCCAAAGCCCAGTAGCCCCACACCAGTTGTGACCGCCACTGGCGCTGCCACTGCGGCCGTAGCCGCCGCTCCGCCCACCACCGCTGCACCAGCGATTAGCAGTGCCACACAGCTCAACTCTATTAGGAGCAAGGGAGTAACCAAGTTCGGTCTTTGGTCCCAGAGACATCTTATGCGCGTCCTTCGTTCGTCTTAACACAGCCTATGCCTACTTGCGAAAAACAACCAACCGGTTGCAAGGTTTTGCTGTCTTTGAGTTGCGCCTCGCCCATTGGTGGTCCCACCAGTGGGTAACAAAGGAAAGGGAAAATAAGAATTTCTTCCACATTTCTCGGCTTGACCACGGTTCACACACGTGAAGCGGTCTTTCTTTCTTTAGAAGAAGAACAAGCAAGCATGCTGTGGGCCAGGAGACTGGCTGTCCTCTGTGGGTTCGCCATTCTAGTGTGGGCCGCTCTGGTGGCTGCTAAGGTTTGTCGAGTTTCATTTTTGAAACTTTATGGCTAGAGGTTATTAATCCACACTTGCCCAGGGTGTTGATGAAGAGCGCATCCGTGCCATAATAGCCAATATGACTCTTCTTGACAAGGTACTTTCGGTTCTCCTTCTTCTTCTTCTTCCACGCGCTCATCTGATAGTGGACTCTTGGTGCCCGCGCGTGCAAACCAGGCCCGACAGCTCGACCTCTACTCGGGCAACGACATCGTGACCGCCGGCCAGCTGGACTGGGACCGCATCGAGCGCGCCTGGTCCCTGGGTGCAGGCGGCGCGGTGCACGACTTCTACCCGCACACGGCCAAGGAGATCAACCTCCTCCAGCAGTGGGCCAAGGAGAAGTCCCGGCTCGGCATCCCATTCCTCTTCATCGAAGAGTGCCTTCACGGCCTCCTGCAGGTACGACAGACTGCTGCCCAGCAGTGTGCGTGTGTGTAGTGGCGTGTGCCAGCTACTAACGCTGTTGTGTACCATCCCAGTCTGGACATACAGGTGCGTCTTCGACCTACCGCGTGCGTGGGCGACAGCGCTAGCTTCTCTCGTCACCTTCCTCTCACGGGTTTTTGGGGCCTAACGACTACTACAGTGTTTCCGCAAGCGAACGCGCTGGGAGCGACGTGGGACACCGACCTCGTGCACCGTGTGGGCCAAGCGATCGCTGCCGAGGCTCGCGCTTACGGCATCGGCTTCTGCCTCGCGCCCGTCCTCGGCATCGGCTACGAACCGCGATGGGGCAGGTCTGACCGAGTTTCCATCCATCATCAGCTTTAGGCAGCAGCCCGTTTGATATGAGCGAGATGTGACTTTGTGGCGTCGTGTGCAGAATTGAAGAGCTCTACGGCGAGGATACCTATCACGTCTCCCGACTCGGCGTGGCGATGGTGTCCGGACTCCAGGGCGGCACTGACCCGCACACGTCGTTGGCCACCAACCACACTGTTGTGGGTTCGTCTCCGCTCTTGTGTCGCTACTTTTTTTTTCGCTTTGCCTCTGATGAGAGATGGCAACGCTCACAGCTGAGCCGAAGCACTACGCCGCGCACTCCATTCCCGAGAGCGGACTCAACACCGCGCCCGCCCACGTTGGCCCGCGCGATCTGGAGACCCTGTTCCTGCCCACTTTTAAGGCTGCGGTGATGGAGGCCGGAGCTCGAGGCATCATGGCCGCCTACTCGGAGATCGATGGTATCCCCAACGCGTGCAATGAAGACCTGCTCTACGACCACCTGCGAACAGTACGCCACCGCTTCTCCGACGCACCACCGCACACGCATGGCTGGGGTCTTGCCCCAACTCACCACTGCGCCGCGACAGCAATGGGGATTCGACGGTTTTGTGCTCTCCGATCTGGGGGCGATTAGCATGCTCTACACAACGCACCACACGGCCGCATCGCCGCTTGATGCGATCGTCCAGTTCCTCACGGCCGGTGGCAACATGCAGGTACGTGTGTGTGTGTGTGTGTGGGCATTTGTGTTCGACATCAGCTAAACTCAGCATTTCCTCTCTGGGCTGTAGTTCTACGACTTCCCGCACGAGGTGTGGGATGCGATCCTCCTGTTGGCCGTCAATTCGGGCCAGCTCAGCGAAGCGGTGCTCGACGATCGTGTCGCCGATCTCCTGCGCGTGAAGATGATGCTCGGACTCTTCGACGATCCCATGACTGGTCTCGTTTCCTAACTCTCTGGCCGTCAGGGCTTCGTCTTGTGGCTTATCTCTGCTGACCCTGCTCTCATTGCGCGTCGCGCGCTATGCAGACCCTTCGCTCGTGCCAACGGTCGTCAATTGCCCCGCACACCAGGAGCTCGCACTCGAGGCTGCCCGCAAGGCCATCGTGCTTCTCAAGAACAGCAACAACGCTCTGCCTCTGCCCAAGGTACCACTCCTTATCCAGAAGTAGTGGCCCACTGGCAGTTGATGACCCTCGACGGGCTCTACCCGTCTTTAGTCGGTGGGCACTATTGCCCTCATCGGCCCGAGCGCCGACGTCCTGCAGCTGGGCGACTACTCCGGCGCAGGCGTGCAGGACAACTTCATCTCCACGCTCGACGGCATCAGCGCCAAGGTACCGCAGGCCAACATCTACCACGTCTGGTACCCGCCGCATTCCATACATTCCACACAGTGGTAGCACTTGATCGCTGATCGCTGGTCTGTTGTTGTGGCCACCAGGGGTTCGGGCGTGCTGCAGGACAACGAGACGCAGATCGTCCGGCCGCGCCACCTCTTCCCGCCCGGGGCGAAGATTGACGTGGTACCCTCCGGCACCGTCTTCCAGACCTCGTTCCCGCGCCTGTCGGGCGGGGCCAACACCACCAACGGTCTACTAGGCGAGTACTTCAACAACACCGAGTTCCAGGGCGCGCCCGTGCACACCCAGTACTACTGCCCGACGTGCCAGTCCAAATGGTGGTCTCTAACACAGCGCTCGCGCGCTGTTTCCCCGCAGGGTGGACTTGCAGATCAACTTCCAGTGGTTCATCTGGGCGCCGTTCCCCGACATCAGCAAGGCCTTCTCGGCCCGCTGGACAGGCACTCTGGTGCCGGACGTGTCGGTGGACGGCTCCATCGGCGTCAACTACGACAGCGGCTCCGCTCGGTGTGTGCCCCACCTCTCTTCACCCACCTGCAGCAGAGAGAAGAGATGATTGGCATTCCTCATAGAAATGCCACCTCGCGTGCAGGCTGACGGTGAACGGCAAGGTGCTGGTCGACACGTTCGCCAACAACCAGTCAACCACAAACGTTCCATTCACGTTCACGGTACCGTATTGCGAAGGCAAACTGCATGCGCTGATGCGGGTGATCGTGGTTACTTATTAGCTGTGGTTGCTCGCTCACTGCACTCTCTTCCACATGGGCTCGATCAGGCGGGTACCCAGTACGCGATCGTGTTGGAGTTTGTGCGCCCCAACCAGGGCTCGTACATGTGGCTTCAGTGGAGCCTCATCGGCGGCACCCAAGTGGGCCAGACGCTCGCTGTCAAGGCCGCCGCCGCTGCCGACATCATCATCGCAGTTGTGGGCGAGGACACTCGCACCTGTGGCGAGGTACATGAACTTCGTCGGGGCGTGTGAGTGGTAGTGCGTGTGCGGTGCGCTAATTTTGCGCACTCCAAGACGTTTGACAGGCCGACGCTGGACCTGCCGGGCTCGCAGCAGGAGCTGCTCGAGGCGGTGCGGGCTGCCGCGCCCAACAAGCCCTTCATTGCCGTCCTCCTGCACGGGCGGCCCCTGAGCGTGAATTGGCTGAACGACAACGCCGATGCCATCATCACCGGGTTCTACCCCGGTCAGGCCCAGGGCCAAGCGATCGCCGACGTGCTATTCGGAGACTACAACCCGGGGGGCCGCATCCCGGTCACCTTCCCGCAGAGCTCGGGACAGCTGCCGATGTTCTACAACTTCAAGCCCAGCGCGCGCAAGAACCAGACCGCCATCTACGCCGACGGCACCAGCAGGTACGTGCCCACCTGTACGCCCGCGGTACCACTCTTGTCCCGCCGGCACTAAACCACCATCTCGCCTAAACTTGTGCAGCACCCCGCTGTACCACTTCGGCCACGGGCTGTCGTACACCCAGTTTGCTTGTACGTTAGAAGAAGTGTCCTGCTGCACCGCACGCACGCACGCACGCCCACATACGCCGTCACGAATGCGCAGTCGCCCTTCACGCCTGACGTGTCACCCATCGCTCCGCAGATAGCAACCTGGCGATCTCGCCCTTCGTGATTCTGCCCAGCACTGTGATGACCATTACGCTGAACGTGGCCAACGTCGGCAAGATGGCCGGCGAGGAAGTACCCTCCGCCTGTTGACCGCAGCACGAGTGCCCAAGTAGCTCAAGCTGGTGTGGGTGCGTTGTGGGCGTGACAGGTGGTGCAGCTGTACGTGCGCGATGAGGTGAGCAGCGTCACCACGCCTCTGCGATCGCTCAAGGGTTTCCAGCGCATCGCCCTGCAGCCCGGCCAGTCCACGACGGTCACCTTCAGTCTCGACGTGGCCAAGGACTTGGCCATCTACAACAGGTACCACACCGCACACACTGTTTAGTGCTCCATCCGACTGCTCCACCTGACCCTGTGAGCGCCCTCCAGGCAATTCAAATGGGTGGTGGAGGCCGGTGAGTTCACGCTGATGGTGGGCTCATCAAGCAACGACATCCGGCTGACGACCTCGTTCCCGGTCCTGTTTTGATCGCGTTCGCTGGTGTAGCCAGAGCCGCTCTCACTCACTAACGTGATATCACGTTTTCATTGTCTCACAACACACAACGATGAGATATAGCGTAACCCTGTGATAGAGAGACACCACTCCTTCATTTCAGAGGTTTCTTGTTGCGTGCCTTGTTGAGGATGACACCYCGGGCGTAYATCTCGCCGACGAGCARTCGRAAGGCCTCCTCCACGCCCGTCCCCTTCTTCGCGCTCGTCCACGCGAACGGAATGCCCTCCTCCCTCGCGAAGGCCTGTGTCCGTGTGCGTGCAGGGTGTGAGTGTTGTGTGCGTGTTGTGCGTGTTGTGCGTGTTGTGTGCGTGTTGTGTGAGCGGAACTACTAATAACAAATGAGAAGATGCGAACCTTGGGGAGTTCTCGTGGAACTGTTCGCTTCTTCCGCTTGTCCCACTTGGTGCCGACCAGCATGCGACCCAGCACCCGGTCGTACGTGTACCGCTTGATCTGCACCGGAGAGAGAGGCGCACCACATGTATGAAGGCCAGCGTGCGGCCCACAAGACAGATCTGATTATATGGTCGGTGGGTGATGTACCTCCTGCACCAGGGCCTTGGCATTGTCGAAGGAGCGGCGGTGGCGTCGAAGCAAACGATCACCGCGTCGCAATCACGAAAGGGGCTCGACCCAACCGTCTTGAACCCGGCGATCGGATTCTCCCACTGGCGCGGTGGTCGCTGCACATCAGAGGAATTGCCTGGAACACAGGACTGCCTAAAAGAAAAGTCGTAGTACCACTTGCAGGCTGAGTATGTCGCCCCTCCACCCCACGACCCGGAATTCCTTTTGCGTGGCGAAGAGTGGGTCAGACCACGGCGGCGGTGAGCAGCGAGCAGGTGAAGCGGGCTCGGTACGAAGTCGGGGTGCTCCTCGTAGGGTGGCGCGTGGCGTCGGTCCTGTCATCCGCGGCACACAGCACCAGCAATGAGCACATCGGATGAACACATCAGATCTCACTCCCCTCCTGCGCTGGCCTCCGCCTCAGAGCTGTGGGTGCGTACACAAAATCTGTGCAGAAGCGAACTCTACACAGCACAGCACAAACGTGTGAGATCACCACTCGACGAAAGATGTAGAGGGCTGGAGGTGAAATTGGAATTCCTACCTTGCCAACCCGCCAGTCACCGGCCACCACGACCTTCAGGCTGTAGTCGTGCTGCGGGGCCTGGTGCCTGCGCATGGCCCGCGCCAGCTCCTTTCGTGCGGCGCGGTTGGCCGGACTCGAGTCCCATTCCCGGGCCGAGGTGCGGACCAGGCGCTGCCGGTAGTGCTGGTGCTGGTGGTGGGTACCACGGCCGAGACCCGGATACTTCCACTCCATGCCCACCGCGACCCACTCGCGCCAGGCCCTCATCAGCGATTCGCTGCCGACGTGCTTGCTCTTTGCCTTGCCGCGCGCTGCCCGGTAGTGCGCTGCCCAGACACTACACTTATCCCCCGTGCGATCAACGTGATGAGTGATGTGGTACATGTAGTACATGTAGTAGTACAAGATGAGTACCTGTCGTGGCTGGTCAATGAGCGGAGCCGCTGGCATGTGGCGCCCAGGCGCAGGAGGGCCGCCGGCGGGAGGAGGGGGAAGAGCGCCGACAGCAGGAGAGCGTCGGTGAGTGCCACCAGACCACAAGTGGTGGCACCCAACGTTGCGCTCTCCAGAGCGGACGGCACAGCTCCCTGGTTTCCCTTCTTCCTGGCCACGGACACGCCTTCTGCCGTGCAGCTCATCAAATCTATTGTTGTTTTTATTATTCTTTTGTTAGGTAAACATTTGAACTACGCAACCATAACGAGTTTCTTTGTGAATTTCCTTCGGTATTTCGGTACGGTCTCGTCCGTTTCGCCCAATCCACGGGGTATGATATGTTCGGTATCCAAAGAAGGAGTTCTCGTGGGTTTCTGCCAGCCCACGACCTGGTTGCTTAGCGTTATGTGTGCTGGTAACATCATCAACACCCGGACCCGGAGCAGTCAGCAGGTCGCTCCACACAACACGATTGCGCCCCCACTTGTTTGAACGAGAGAACAAGAACGAGCAAGATGAGTAAGCGCAGGCCGGGGGCGGCCGAGCTGTTGGAGGCGAACGCACGAGACCGGGACCCCACGCTCTCGCTGGCCAAGTGTCAGCTGACGGCGGTGCCCCTGGACGTTCTACGTCTTGGGCACGACCTGCACGCGCTCGACCTGTCGGCCAACAAGCTGCGACGGCTCCGCTTTTCAGAGGAGGATTTGTTGATGGCATCTTCGACGGACGGGCCGGAGGCAAAGGACCAGAAGATAGACGAAGAACGGATGAAGAGGGTGGTGGGAGGCGTACGCGAGTTGAATCTCTCTCTCAACAAGCTGCAGGGAAAAGATCCCGAGGCCTTCTCTCATCTCCGCTACTGGGCGGGTCTTCTTCGGCTCGACCTTTCAGGCAACGGCCTTCAACATCTGTACGTTCGTCATCTCTTCGACCTCAATCTCGTAGAAATTGAACCGTCCAGAGCTGTGCATCTTTTGTGGCGCTTGCTCCTCTCATCGATCTGTGTACGCGACTCGACAGGCACACGGACTTTTGGAGCGTGCTACCGCCTGACCTCGCCGAGCTCAAGCTATCGTACAATTGCCTTTCCGAGCTGCCCGACCCACGGCACAGGGACGACGACAACAGCACGACTGCAGCCGATGGCGACCGCGCAGCAGCACCAACGCTGCTGTTGCCGCCTTCCTCCCTCTCCACGCTGCACATCGACTGCAACGGACTGAAGAGTCTGCCGGCGACGCTGCCGCTGCACTGCCCAAACCTCACACAGCTCTTCTGCAGCGACAACGCGCTGAAGGCCATCCCGGCTTCGTTCATTGCCTTTCGCAGCCTGACCCACCTCGACCTGTCGGGCAACCGCATCTCGGTGCTTCCCGCCGAACGCCACTTCTACGCCAACTTCGCTGGCAGCCTCGTCCACATGAGCCTCAAGGACAACGCGCTCACCTCGCTGCCGCCCGCTCTCTCGCTGCTGACGTCGCTCGAAGTGCTGGACCTGCGGAAGAATCGGATCGACGATGTTCTCGCGGAGACCCTAGCTATTCCCTCACTGCGCGTGCTTGATCTGTCGTGCAACAAGCTCAAGCAGATCGCAATCTCAGGTACAGCATCCAACTTGCTCTTCCTTCTGGCCCTTGACCCACGACGCTCACGGTTGCCTTTCTCACAGAACGATTGACGCGGCTCGAAACGCTCCGATTAGAGCACAATCAGTTGCTAAGTTTGCCTTCATCTCTGTACGCAGCTGCATAATGCCCTCTCTCCCTCGCTCATATCAAGTGTGTCTCACACACCTAATCGTACGTGCTACAGCGGCTCCTTCACCTCGCTACTGCGGCTCTACGTACATGACAACAAACTGGAGCGGTTACCCGACGAAATCGTCAATCTTACACAGTTACAGGTGCGTAAGTGAACAGTCCTAGCACTACGCTTCAATCCGTGCCTCATGATGCTCATTCTCCGCCACATGTGGTGCAAACAGGAACTTGACCTGGGTCGAAACAAGTTGACTGATATACCCCCGGCGCTGGACGATATGAAGCGGTTACCTACCCTGCAGTATTACCGGTACATGCATGTCCTTTCTGGTGCCAATGAGGGAGACACACTCATCCTGTCACCGTCAGGAAATCGCTCCCTGATGAAGTCATTCCCGGTCTCTACATCGGCGGCACTGAGAGTGCTGCCCACTTACCCGCACTGCTTCACCGAAAGATCAAAGTCATCGTGCAGTTGGTCGTGGAGAGCGAGCAACACTTCCCGGACCAGTTTGACTATCTCACCTACAAGATATCGGACCACCCCACGTCGGTACGCACAGCACCGAACCTTACCTTCCTGCGTCCTCGGTTCTCTCTTTCCTCACGGTCTTACTATCAACAGGACCTCTCACAATACTTCGCCACCTGCAATGAACAAATCGCTGAGGCGCTGGCAGAGGGAAGAGGCGCACTTGTACATTGGTAGCGTCCTCTCTGATCTTCCCTCAGTGCCAAGAGTTGTGGTGGCGCCTTACTCACTCTTCCGCTTTGCTCTTGCAGTGTGGCGGGCATTTCGCGAAGCGCGACGATCGTCACAGCCTTTTTGATGCATCACTTGAAGATTTCTTGTGATGACGCCATGAGCCTGCTTCGTAACGCCCGCCCAGCCATCTACCCCAACCCTGGTACGAAAATTGATTGTATGCTATCCACGGATCTCACTCACCATGCCTCACCCACCCTCTGTGTTTGTGTGCCAATGTAGGCTTCTTGGATCAGTTGCGAAAGTACGAGAAGGAGCTGTTTGACTCTCTTGTGCACAACGCTTGAGGCCCTGGCTTGTACACACACCTCTATTCAAAGAAGGAAACGCACCCGAATGACGGTCGGCCGACCGGCTGTGCTTGACGTCAAGAGCAGCTTCACATTCCCTTGGCCACCTCAAGGAAAAGAGGAAATGCCGTTTCTTTGAGCCAGACGTCGCCAATTACGCGGTTGAAATCTCTTGGAGAGCAATAATTCATCCTCTGAGGACAAGATCAACAAACATCTACCATCAGCAGCGAGCAGCAGCTGTGAACGAAAATGGCCAAGCTTGCATACGGGTTGCTGATTATCCTCGCGATTTGCTGCACCGCGTGGGCGAAGGAGGGAAAGATGCAAGGGGGCGCGCACTCGCCTTGCGATATGTGTCGCTTCTTGGTGGGCTACGTGGAGGACTTGGTGGGCCAGAAGCAGTCGGTAGCCGACATCGTTACCGTGTGCAGCGCTATGTGCGGTTTGGCACCGCCCGAGATGGCCGTCGCCTGCAAGGGCTTCGTCTCTGCCTACGTGCCCTTCCTCGTCCAGTACCTCATCGACACCGAGAACCCAGGTAATGCAGCTCACCATCTGATTAATCGAACCACAACGTTAGACCGTTGCAATCGTCTCTGACAAGATGCTTCGTCTTGTGCAGCTGCGGCCTGCTCGGCTGTTGGCGTGTGTCCTGTGAATGACGTAGTCGCTTCAGGCGACGCCGCCGTGCTCTACGCCCCCCGTTCGGCCGCGACGGACGAGTGCACGCTCTGCGAGACGGTGACCGGCTTCGTGCAGAGCTACCTCTACGCCAACCACACCGAGCAGGAGATCCAGGAGGGGCTCGACGCCCTGTGCTCCCTCCTCCCCGACTCGAAGCAGTGCACCACCATGGTGGACCAGTATCTCGCCGCCATCTACATGTTCCTCAGGTTAGTCCGTGCCGAGACCACAAACCAAAGAGCAAACCTCTCCCTTCCTTTCCTTGCTTGCTTGCTGACCTGTGGTGCGTGCACCGTCACCAGGTCGTACGCCAACCCGCACCTCGTGTGCGCAGAGATCAAGCTCTGCAGTCAGAAGTGAGCTGCAGTGGCTTCGTTTGCCTTCTTGGAAGGGTCTTCTTCCTTGCCGCCCTTGTGGCCGCTTTGTGTAATACATTTTTTGAAATTTAAAATATGCGATAATGTTTTTTCCAACACATATCTAAAATTCCTTAGCTTGGTCTACGGTAGCCCGTAAATTTCTCACGAACAGTGCAGCACGAAAAGCAGGCACGAGCAGAGCGTGTTGGCGTGTTGTGCCTGGACCAGACGCACACACACACGGACAACGCGGAGGGCAAGAAGCAGAAACACGCGGCATTGGAAAACGGAGGTTGGTGGGCGGCACCGTGTTAGATGGAGGCGCCTAGCGGGGGCTCGGTAGGCACATTAGAACCAGTCGAGATCAACGATTTTAACATTTGGTTCTTGCATCACTTCCCAAAGGTAGGGCCTCCTCACACTCATCCTGCATGCGCCCAAATTCGTTGCATTTTAAAAAAATCATAATTATTTATTCAATTAATCATTTTTTTTAATGATTATCGGTTGTTCTATTTCCGCCCGATATTTGAACTGTATTTAAATTATTTATTATTACGTGGCCAGGTCTCCTTGCGGGCATGCAACGAGCACGCTGTGCGCATGTCGCACAACCTCAAGAACAGAAGGCACGGCATCTTCAAGGCACGAAGCCCCTACGCCCCGTTCGAGGGCCACTTGGGTGAGGTACGGCACGCCGCATGCGGTGTCATGACAGTCACTGTCCTCCCCCCCTCTCTTGGCACTCGCTTGCCTGCCAGGCTCACCTTTCAATCGCTTCAGGAGTTCAAGCCCGTTTGGGAAGGTGGCCAGGTAGCTCTATTTAATCTCTCCAACCGCTGCTTCGTCTCTGCCACGAAGAACGGGCAACTGCTCTCCGATTGCAACACCTCCTCGCCCGGTATCCTATTTTTCCTCTTCATCCAACGCTTCTGCTGCACCTTGATCGTCTTGTCTATTTATCCTTCTCTCTCGCCTGCGTGTGTGGTGTGTGTGTGTGGTGTGTGTGGTGGTGTGTGTTCGCCATTGCTCTTATCGTGTACTCACCGGGTTTATGTTACCTTTTGGGCGCCTCCCACAGGTCCACACGAGCTGTTCGATGTCGAGAGCAGGAACGAACTGGTCGCCTTTCGCAGCGCGCACGGCACCTACATCGGGCTCGAATCCGGGGGCGAGAAGCTTGTCTGCTCCGCAACGGCGGCCGGACCCTCCGAGCTCTTTCAAATACGCCTCAAGGTACCCTCAGCCCTGGGGCCGATTAAACGGTGGCAATCGCCCGTAATGTGTGAGGCACGGCTCCTCTCATTCTGAACCCAACACGCCCACTACAGGCCTACATTCAAGTGAACAATGGCCACTACGTGTCGGCCGAACGGAACCACAGCCTCATTGCGCAGCGCTTCCGCCCGGGTATTGCCAGGGGAGACAGCTTCATCCTTGAAGTCGGCGCCACGCACTGCAGCTTCCGCTCACAGTACAATCGGTACGTGTCACAGTTGGCGAGATTGGTCTCGGTACCGATTGGTCGGCCTACCACGACTTACTCACGCGCGTTCGCTTCAGGTACTGGGTCGCCGAGAGCAACGGCAACCTCTCTGCCGTCACGCCAGCAAGCAGCAGCAGGAAGAGCGCTCGCGAAGAATTCACGCTGGAGGGCTACCGCTCCGACCTCCTGGAGCCGGAGCACATCTACTTTGGCATCCGAACAACGCACGGCGCCTTCATCATCTCGGAGGACGACAAAATCGTCACGGGTGCGTCCTCCCTGCTCTTTGGCTTTTGCTCCGCTGTTCTGTCCTGTTCTGTTCTGTGAGGTCAGGCTTGACAAGCGTATGCTGTACACTGTCAGTATCGCACGAGGCCATCCAGAAGAACGTGGCCATGGCAGCACGCGTGGGCTATTGCTTCACCGACCACCTGTTCGAGATCCTGCCGCAGCCCTCGAACCAGGCGTCGTCGCCCCTCTCCCCCACTTCTTCCTCGTCTTCCTCGGCGTCTTCGCCTTCGTCGTCGGCTGATTTCAGTCGCTCGCCCTCGTTCTCGTGGGCCAAGCAGTCCTTCCCACCGCACACGCTTGCCACCAGCAGTGGCTCGACCCACACACGGCGCGAGCGCACCGAGGGCGATGGCGGCAACGGCAGCCCCGAGGACAGCATTCGCTATCGCATCGGCGCCCGCCTTCGGCAGCACGTTGACCGCAAGCTGCATCGTGGTGGCGCGCCATCACGCGACGGCGAGGGCGAAGAGAACCCCTCGTCGCCCAACAAGCAGAACGGCAGCAGCGGGGGACGCACCACCCCGAACGCGTTCCCCCACCGCAGCAAGAGCCTGTCGGACCACCTGGAACGATCGGGCGGGCGGGACAGGGACCTGCTGGCGCCCAACCCCGAACAACAGCTCAAGCGTGCCGACACCGAGCCAGTCGACAGACGACACGCCGGCGTCGCCAAGTCCAGTGAGGCCCTGCCCACCTACGACCGCCGCCAGCAGAAGCAGCAGAACAGCAGCGGAAGCGGCGGCGCGAGTGGTGGTAGGAGTGGTAGTGATCGAATCCGACCGGTGGTGGGCAGCGACGGCGACTTCGAGTCCATCGAAGTGTTTGTCGACGAAGACCAATCGGACGACATCGAAGACGGGTGGGAGGAGATCACCGAGGGCTCCAGCGACGACTACGGCTATTTCGAGGCCCGATTGCGTCAGGGAACCAAGTCAAAGTCGCCGCCACCGAAGCCCAACGAGGCACTATCGCCGCGCAGCGCTGCGGCCGTCGAGGCCAAGACCGGCACGGCCCTCACTGCCGGGTTCGACCAGATGGCGGGCGAATGGGTGATCGACCCGCGCGACCTTCAGCTCTCCGACCGGGTCTTGGGCAAAGGGTTCTTCGGCGAGGTCAAGAAGGGTACGCTGCCGTCGCCCCCACTAGACTAGTCTCGACAATCGGGCTCCGCATCACGACACTCACACGCCCTCTCAAAGGTCGGTGGCGAGGTACGCCCGTGGCGGCGAAGATCATCTACCGCGAGCTGTTTCGGAGCAAGTCGGACGAACAGCTCTTCGACAAGGAAGTGCGCATGCTACGCTCGCTTCACCACCCGCACGTCATCCAGTACGCACCGCGCCGCGCCACGCCAACTGTTCATCGTCCCTCCGCACCTGGACTATTGATTTTAATGGTCTCACCACCCGGTGGTCCTTTCCTGTGTACACTATAGGTTCCTGGGCGTGTGCCAGTTCAAGGAAAAGCGTCAGCGATGTATCGTGACCGAGTTGATGGAAAAAGGCTCGTGACATCCCACATGGCGGGCGATGCACGCATCGCTGTAATCTGTGGTGCGACCGGTCAGGCCAACTGACAGTTGGGCGCATGCGTGCAGGCTCCCTACATGACCTCCTCCGCAACGAGGCCACGCTCTTCAAGGATCCGCTTCTTCGAGTGCGAATCGCGCGTGACATTGCCAAGGGTACGCATACGGTCGCGCCAAGCAACCCAAGGTGTCGCGCGCGCGCACGCTCATTGCCCCCCCCCCACACAGGAATGTGCTATCTCCACATGTCCGATCCGCCGACCCTCCATCGCGACCTGACGTCCAAGAATATTCTCCTCGACCGCTTCCTGCGGGCAAAGATAGCCGGTACATACATGTGTCGTCGCCGCCCCTTACCTGTCACACAAATGGCCGTTTTGAGGCCTCACCCGAATTTGTCTTGTGCACAGATTTTGGGCTGAGCCGATTCAAGGAGGAGAATGGGGTGTTCACGCAGGGCTGTGGCGCGTTGGCGTTCATGGTGCGTCGGCCCGGCTACAGACTCATTTTCCCGCCTGGGAGGCCTTGGCTTGGCTTGGCTTGGCTTGGCTTGGCTTGGCTTGGCTTGGCTTGGCTTGGCTTGGCTTGGCTTGGCTTGGCTTGGCTTGGCTGCTTGGCTCGGTCAATGTACACATGCTCACACACACAAACCCCAGGCGCCCGAGGTCTACCGAGGGGAGGCCTACAGCGAGAAGGCGGACGTCTACTCCTACGCCATCGTACGACGACCTTCCCATCGCGCGCCTTGTGTGAGCCTTGTGGGCGCCAACATTCTCTACATTCTATACGGTGGTAGATATTATGGGAGATGTGGAACATGGGCAAGTACCCGCACGAGGTGGCGTGGATGGACCAGCTCGCCTACGCCGCGGAGTGCGCGCTTCGCGACTATCGACCACAGGTACAGTACACCTGTCGCCGCGCGCCTCATCAAGGAGCGGTGGTGTAGCACTGGGTGCTGACCGGGGTCCCGTGCTGGGGGTGTCAGCTGTCGGCCGACGTACCGGAAGCGTGGCGGCAGCTCATCACGCTCTGCTGGCACAAGAGCCCGTCCGCACGGCCGTCATTTTCTCACATACTCAACATTCTCAAGCAGCTCACCCGCATCACCCGAGGTTCGCGCACACCACCGCTCGCGCACAGTGCATGCGTGATGACAGTCGGCTCACCCCTTACTTGACACATCGTGATTTACGCCAGGAGGTGACGGAGGAGTGGAGTACTTGGACTTGGGCGACTACATGGCCGAGGCGCTGCTGCTGGAGGAAGCTGAAAACGGCACCGGCAGCAGAAACGACACACCGCTCGCCGCCAACCACATCAGCCAGCAGCCACCGATCTCGCCACGGGCCAATCAACAGGGACCGCCGCCGCGGCAACGACAAAACGACAACCGGAGAAGCGGCGAGAGCGAAGCGGAGGAGGCCGATGATGAGAAGAAGCGGAACGAAGGCGGCGAGGAGCGCGAGGACAGCGGATACTGGAGCGAACGGAAGGTGGAAAAGCGGCTGAAGAAGGCGGCCCTCCACACGATCGCGCCACGTTCCGCGCGGCCGCCGACTGTACAGCGAACCGGCGGCGGCAGCAGTGGACGCGGGTCCGACGTAAATTACGTCGATCAGGACCGCGCCACTAGCTTTCAGTACGATATCACCGGAGACGAGTTCCAGTTCGCCGAGCAGGGAGCGGTCGAAGAGGTCTCGACGGTGGAGCAGCATGGAGAAGACGGACACGAGGAGGTGGAGGTGGTGGACGACGTGATTGTACAGACCGTGTCTACATCTGGCGTGGATGGCAGCAGCAGCTATTCCGCCCCACTATTTGCGGTACGTGCTGTCTGTGTGGTGTAGTGTAGTGCATGCGGGTTGACCAATCAACTAACGATCGCCTCTCTGGCTAGCAGAAGGAGGAGACGATCTATGAGGATGTGGACTTCCTGGTGCCGCGAAGCAAAGAGCGCGCGGTCTCACCGGAGAGGAGTAGGGAAGGTTGGCTGCTGGTGACGGCCAAGAAAAAGACCCCCTGAGACCCGCAAAGTTGTCCTTCAAGCAGCATCACAAAACTGTGTAAGTCGTCATATGATTGGCATACTTCAGCTAGGCCTCTTTCCCGACTGTTTTTCTGTGCACAATGCCACCACCACCACCACCACAAGCAGTACAAGACCATCAGGGCCACAACCAACCGTCGTCATTCACCACCTACCTCACTGTGCTTCTGCTGTTGAGAGAGCTTTGCTTCTGCTTTTTGTTATGATGAACTCGAAAGTAAAAATCATCGAAGCGAAAGGGGCATCACTGCTTCTCTTTCGGTCGGACCAGTGCGGCAAGGTCGTCGGCGGTGAGCAGTTGGTCCGGTTTGTCGCTGGTCGAGGTCGAGAGCGCGCGCCACCGATCAAGCTCGGTGCGTACCTGCTCCAGCTTGCTCAGCACCAGGCCGACCGAGTCCGGACCCAGCGGAAGCTTGAGCGGCGGCTCGGCGGCCCGGCTCACCTCGAGGATGGCCGCGGCTGCGCGCCTGGGGTCGCCGAACTGGATCACGCTGGCCCTGCCCGCCGGAGAGCTGAAGAAGGCGCGCACGCCCGCGGCCGGCGATCCCTCGTAGGCCGGGTGGGGCTCGGTCACGACAAGTGAGCGGCCGGCCCAGTCCGTGTTGAAGCCGCCCGGTTGGATGATGGTGACCTTGATGTTCCACTCGGGCTTCACCTCGCCGGCGATCGACTCGGAGAAGCCCTCGACCGCGAACTTGCTCGCGTGATAGATGCTGAGCGACGGCCCGGCCCGGAAGCCGCCCACGGAGCTGATTTGGAGCAGCCGGCCGCCGACGGGATGCTGGTTGACCTCGCGGAAGACCCGCAGCGCGGCGCGGGTGACCCGCATGACGCCCCACAGGTTGACGTCGAGCTGGGCGCGGATCTGATCGTCGGTAAGGGACTCGAACTCGCCATGGAGGCCGTAGCCGGCGTTGTTGACCACGACGTCGACCCGGCCGAAGCGGGCGATGGCCTGCGCGAATGCGGCGTCGACCTGTGCCTGGTCTGTCACGTCGAGCTGGACAGTGAGCAGTCGCTCGGCGTCGGCCAGTGC
>CACVKS010000535.1:0-16276 GCA_902749335.1 Acanthamoeba triangularis
TGTGGACGACGACGCCCAGGTGACTGGCACGCTGTTCGTCGACTTCGACCTGTCGGTGCAGCGCTACCTCAGCGTGTTCGAAGACGCCGCCTTCGGCGCCAACGCCAAGGTGGCCGGCGAGCTGCATGTCAGCGGGCTGACGTCGCTGCGCGACAGGCTTGTGGTGCTGGGCGAGACCACGCTGGACGACACGCTGGTCGTTGTGGCCGACGCATCGGTGAGCGGCTTCGTGTCAGTGCGCGGCGACATCAGCACCGACGGTGCGCTGTTCGTCGAGGAGGCCACCAGCCTCGGCAACGAACTCATCGTCGTGGGCCAGACCACTCTGCGCTCTTCGCTTGAGGTCACTGGCACCGCGACCCTCCAGTCGGATCTGGCTGTCAACGCCGACGCCAGCATCACTGGCACTCTGGCGGTGGACACCGACCTCACCGTGGGCGGCGACGCTCTCGTGTCGGGCGAGTTCACCGTGACGCAGGCCACTTCGCTGCTGGCCACGCTCGATGTGACCGGCGTGGCATCGTTCGCATCGGATGTGACTGTGGGCGTCGATTTGCTGGTGCAGGGCAGCCTCACTGTCAACACCGATGCCGACGTTTCGGGCGAGCTGTCGGTGAGCGGCGACATCAGCACGAGCGGCGCGCTGTTCGTCGAGGAGGCCACCAGCCTCGGCGCCGACTTGACCGTCTCTGGCGCCACGAGCATTGCGGAATCGCTCGTGGTCACTGGCACCACGACCCTCCAGTCGGACTTGGCTGTCAACGCCGACGCCAGCATCACCGGCACCCTGTCGGTGGACACCGACCTCACCGTGGGCGGCGACGCTCTCATCTCCGGCGAGTTCACTGTGACGCAGGCCACCTCGCTGCTGGCCACGCTCGACGTGACCGGCGTGGCATCATTCGCATCGGCTGTGACCGTGGGCGTCGACCTGCTGGTGCAGGGCAACCTTGCCGTCAACACCGACGCCAGCGTGCTGGGCCACCTGTCGGTGCGCGGCGACATGCACACCGACGGCGAGCTGTTGGTGGAGAAGATCACCAGCCTCGGCAACAACCTCACCGTCGTGGGCGAGACCAGCCTCGGCTCGCACCTCGATGTGCAGGGCGAGACCACGCTGCACGACTACCTCTATGTGGACGACGACGCCCAGGTGACTGGCACGCTGTTCGTCGACTTCGACCTGTCGGTGCAGCGCTACCTCAGCGTGTTCGAAGACGCCGCCTTCGGCGCCAACGCCAAGGTGGCCGGCGAGCTGCAYGTCAGCGGGCTGACGTCGCTGCGCGACAGGCTTGTGGTGCTGGGCGAGACCACGCTGGACGACACGCTGGTCGTTGTGGCCGACGCATCGGTGAGCGGCCTCCTGACCGTGCGCGGGACCTTGGGAACCGATGGAGACCTCGTTGTCGAAAACGCAGCCAACCTCGGCAGCCTCACCGTTGTGGGCGCCACTGACCTGAACTCCGACCTCACCGTTGGTGGCGCCTCGGAACTCACCGGCCCGCTCAGCGTTGCATCGACTCTCTCCGTCGCCCTTGACGCCACTCTCAGCGGTGACGTCGGCATCGCGCAAGACCTCAGCGTCGGTGGGGCTTTGAGTGTGACTCTCCTGTCGCGGTTCCTCAACACCCTCTCGGTCGCCGGAACGGCCACTCTCGCCTCGGACACTTACTCGGAGCGCATGCACGTTCTCGACACGCTCAGCGTCGATGGTGCGGTCTACTTCTCTGAGTCGCTCTCCGTCGACGATACTGTGACCATCAGCTTCGGCGTCAGCATCGGCGACACCCTGTCTGTCCACCACACCGTCCACCTAGAGGACGTCCTCAGCGTCGCCGGCCCTGCCAACTTTGCCTCCGACCTCGCGGTGACCGGCAGCGCTCACGTCCTGACCGACCTGTCCGTCGATGGCCAGGCCACCGTTGAGGGCAAGCTTACCGTTGAGGGCCTTGCCACGCTCCTCGGCAAGCTGTCCGTAGCCGAGAACGCCTACTTCCTCTCCAGCGCCGAGATCTTCGGAGACCTCGACGTGGGCCAGGAGTCCCGCTTCACTGGCGATGTCCATCTCTTCGGAGACCTCACCGTTAACGGTGTCTCGACCCTCGCCGTGACCACTGTCACCAGCTTGACTGCCAGCGACGACGTCATCCTCGAGAGAACGCTCAGTGTGTCCGGAACGTCCGAGTTCTCCGACGACGTCGAAGTCAACGCCGATCTCACGGTCGGCTTCAGCTCTCGCAAGAGGGCCGTCGGTGCAGGAGGTGGAAACTTGATCGTGCTTGGCGACGCTTCCATCGGCGCCGAGATGACGGTTTCCGGCGACGCCACCATCAACGGCCAGACCACCCTGGTCGGCATCGTAGAGGTGCAGAATGACCTTGTCGTGACCGGCACTTCCACGCTCTCTGGCCTCCTCGTCTCGGGCACCACCAGCGTCCGTAGCGATCTTTTCGTCTCGTCCGACGTCAGCATCGGTGCCGGCCTCAGCATGCTGGGGTCCGCTACCGTCGAAACCAGCCTGTACGTCGCGTATACCGCCAGTGTTGGCCTTGATCTGTCCGTTATGGGAACCAGCCACCTCGCTTCCACCGTCATCACCGGCTTCACCGAGATCGTGGCCGACCTCAGCGTCGCTGAGGATATCATCTCCGGCAACGATTTGTTCGTCACCCGCGATCTTGGCGTCATCGGCGGGTCCAACATGAATGGCGCGGTCAATATCGGTGCCGAGCTGACCGTCGCGACCAAGATCTATACCAGCGACCTCCAGATCGACGCCTCGCTCAACCTCGATGGTCCTGCGCAACTCAACGACGGCCTGGACGTCGTCGGATCCCTCAGCGTAACCAACACTGCCAACGTCGGTGGCCAGCTCTTCGTGGGTAGCTCAGTGAGCCTTGGTTCGACGCTCTACGTCAGCCAGCAGCTCACCGTGGCTGGCCAGATGATCCTCCACGACGTCCTGTCGTTGGCCCAGGACCTCACCGTCAATGCCGACGTCAGCGTAACGGGCGAGCTCGTCCTTGACGGCCGCCTCGAGCTGGCCAAGAAGCCTTTGTCGTTCCCCTACCCCGGCCTCAACGCTGGTGCCCCGGTTAACCTGCTCGACGCGGTCGCTGCCGACTCGAACTCTCCTCTGGCCTACTACCTCTACGCGTTCGCCATTGCTGGCGTGGATCTCTCCGCGACCAGCGACTACTACGAACTCGCCCTGCCCGGTGGTGCCTTCTACCAGCTCGAGCCGGTCGATCTTGACCTGCCCATGGTGCACCGCATCAGCACCACCAACTATCAGGTGGGAGACATCATCATGCTCAAGGGTTCCAGCGAGGACAAGATCATCGCCTTCTGGGACTTCGAGGACATGGTCAACGTCATCGCGTCCGGCCTCGTGGGCAACCTGTACAACGGTAGGGACATGTCGACGGCCTCAGTCAACTTCTACACGGAGTACCTCTACTCGGACGACGTGTTCATCTACATGTACTCGCCGCGCACGCGCATCGGTGTGGCCGGCTCTACGGTCCAGACGCAGCCGATTGACTGGGTGCTCCTCAACTAAGCCACGTCCAGGCTACCTCCTCCATCCTTCCCCATAGCATACATATCGATATCTCTTCCTTGACGCGCTTCTCGCGTCTTCTCTCTTCTCTCTCCCGTCTTTTGTCAAAACAGTAAGCCCAAAATAAAACAAATTAATTATATATTCTGAAGAATTACGTAATTAATTTGCCTTCGGAGGTGTACCCCCCCCCCAAAGGGGACTCCAGCCCTGGAGGGGTCACGGGCCCGTCAGTAGGTGTAGTGGTTCTTGAAGGCTTCCTCTTTCTTCTGATCGATTTGCTGCCAGTCCCACGTCCCATCGCCATGCAGCTGCAAAAGGTAGTCGTGAAACCGCCACAACACTCGCCGTCGGTGGCTCACCGTGATGCAGGAGATGCCCCTGACACCCAAACACCGACATGAGCCAAGGCCAAAGCGTGGTGCACTGGTGACGTCATCTCAGATAACACGCACACCACCGCGAACCTTTGTTTCATTTCATGATAAATAAAAGACTCGACCTCGGGCGAGACTGCTGACGTGCACTCGTCCATCACGGCCAAACGTGGATTGTGGTACAGCAGCCTGTTGGGATTGCACGCCAAAGAGGGCACTTCCCCGATGAGGGACCGGGACAGTTTGTGCACATCATATCATGCATAGCCCCCCCCCTCCCCCACACACACACAAAGCGTGAATAAGACGTACCGGGCGAGTACAAGGCGTTGCTTCTCTCCGCCTGAGAGGGCTTCATTCCAATCAGAGACTTTTTCCCACCCCTCGCGCTGTACGAGGTAGTGGAGGCTGAGGCTGTGCATGATGTTCTCGAGCTGCTCTGTCGAGGTACCTGGACGCACCATCGCCGACGAGTCAGCAAAGCCGATGTTGATGTTGGGTGGGACACGTCGCATGCGGGAGAAGGGGAGTGTACGTACCCTTGGCCTCAAAATCGAGAGGCGAGTGAGGGTAGATGACCTGGTCGCGGAGCGATCCATAAGACAGGTAGGGCTGCTGAGGGATGTACAGGATCTCCTCGGCAGGCAGCCGCGTGATGCGGCCTCGCTCCAGCGGCCACAGGCCACAAAGCACCCGGAACAGGCTGCTCTTGCCCGACCCTACACCTTTACATGAGCTGTGTGTGTGTGTGTGTGTGTGTGTGTGCACGCGCGCTGCTGGTTGATGAATTGCGCGCATACAGTACCATTGGGGCCGTAGATGAGGAGGTTCTTGCCGTAGGGAAGGTCGAACGTGAGCCCCTCGACCAGCACGAGGCCGTCGGGCGTCACGATCGACACGTCCTCCAGCTTGGTGTGATCGCTTTCTTCGTACCCCCCGCGGAGCGCGTTGGAGCCTTCGTCTTCTTCGTTTTCTTCCCCTCCTTCTATCCGCCGCCGCGGGATTGTGGGGTTGCGAGGAGCTGTCCCCTTGTCCTGTAAGGTCTCCAGCAGCGCCAGCAGATCCCACACCCGACCCGTGTAGCCGGCGAGGAGGTTGATCTCCTTGTGCAGCATCACCAATCGCCCGATTGCTCTGCGCGCGAACACCAAATGCGGTGAGCGGGTGCGCGTGTGCGACTCTGCACGAAGAAGGAGCCCGCTGCGTACCGCGCCAAATTGATGAGGATCTGCGTGTTGCGCACGTAGTCGCCCGTCACCGACGCCGCTATCTCCGATTGCAGTGAATCGGCCTCTCGGAACGGCAGTTCGCCCATCTGCGACCAGCCTGCCGAGATGGCACGCACGACACGCACGGCACGCACGACACAACAGGTCGGTTGTAGGTCCCACCACGCACTACAGAGTTGGGTGGGCGTTCAGGCTCGGAGCTGTACCCGAAAGTCGCGTGTTGTAGGTCCCACCGAACACGGGGAATGCGACGACAGAATAGCCCACCATCGTTGCGCCATACTTGACCAGCAGCTCGTCCACGACTGGCGGAGTGCGAAAGAAAGACGAACCGCACGCGCGCGAGTAGTGTGTGTGAATGGGGAGGCGAGGAGTTAGCTTCTCGGCAATCGAGCGGGTGGGAGGAGGGTGTTGTGTGTGTGTGTGTGTGTGTGTGTGTGTTGTGTAAACGCACTCGATACAACGGCCTGCTTCCTGAAAATGTTGCCGGCGTGAGCGTAGACGCGGTCGAACGCGGAGTTGATGATCTGCCGCTCTCGCGACGAGCCGCGGAGGAAGGCCACCTCCTCACTGTTTCCAATGAGCCGCGAGTGCCGGAGCCGAAAGTCGCCTTCGAGGCGCTGTTGGTGCGCCGTAAGCTGTGGGCGAGTGAGTGGAGTGAGTGAGAGCGGCCTCAAAGACAAAGCAACTGTGCGGGGGAAGCCCGAGTCCTACCTTGGGAAAAGGCGGCATGATCCAGCGCAGGAAGAGGCCGCTTATAATGTAGTAGATGTACATGAGGAGGGGACCGCGATACCCTATCACAGCGCTCAACTGTACCACCGATGTGTGTGTGTGTGTGTGTGTGTGTTATGCGTGTCGTGTGTCGTGCGTCGTGTGCCATCAAATAATAATAATAATAAAAATAAAAAAGTCAGGAACAAAGGTGTCGGATGGTCTCGTGTGMGGGGAGAGCGAGGCGAGGAGGGTCGAGGCGCGCCTTGGARGTGAAGAGAGCAAGGTCGGTGACMGGCTTGAATACGTTGCCGTAGAGGTTGGCCAAGTAGGACGAGAACCGCTCGATGTCTTGCGCCACCCGCTGGTCGCTGTACATTTATTTTATAAATAATATCATCAATCAATCAATACTGACGTGTATTAATATATTATATATATTATATATTAATTGTAATTAATAAAATTAAAACACGGGGGGAGGGGTGGGCKAGTGGTGTACATGTTGTCGATGTTGCCACCGAAGTTGGCCTTGTAGAAGGCAAGGTCGGAYAGATACATCTTGTGTACGTGCCGACTTAATCGTCGACGATAGAGGAGAGACAGCATCTGYGTGAAGTAGGCAACGCCGGAATTTACAATGACGGTCGGGATGGCCACGATTCCCAAAGCGATGACGCCGAAGATGAATCGGTCGAGCTTGCGCTGCACGAGGCACTTGGCGTTGTAGCCCATGGCCTCGGCGATCTTGAGGCTCAGTAACGTGCGGGCGAGGAGAAGGAGAGTGAGGAGAGACGTGACGAGGGACTCGTTCGAATGCAGAGAGGGATAGAGAATCTTGAGGAGCCGCCAGAGYCGTCGGAGGAAGGTGCCATCCACCATGGCGATGGAGGTGCGCGTGCCATCGGCAAGTCCCTTCCCTCGCTGTAGTGATTTCGTCGATGATCGCTTGGCCTTCTCCCCAATCAGCACGGCTTTCCATTTCTTCCATAGATAGATGGCGCTAATTGTGACCGCCGAGATTACCGTGGCCTGCTCCTTTCGGTTCCAAAGAGTGCGAAGTGATTGAAAGAGAAGCGGCCCGATGACCGGGTAGGTCTTGAGCGAGAGGAATGGCGGGTAGCAGTGTCGGGCTCGCTGCCCCAATTTCTTCATTAGATTTGTGAGATTGGCCTTCTCCATGATCGTTTGAGGCTGCTGCCGCTGCGGCAGCTTGTGCCCAGATGTCTCTCGCTCTCCGGCAGATGTAGTTGTCAAAGGGCGATCTACAGATATCACACAACAACAACGCTCCTCGAGTTCCGAGGCCAGGGAGACCCCAATTTCCCAAGCCCTTCACACGAAAAAGAAAAAGAAAACACAGAACAGAAGAAGAAGAGAGAAATCGATAAAAGATGAACCGCACCGCGTCCCTTGCTCGATGCGCGTTCGCACCACGTGGGACGAGAAGCTCTGCGACCCCGTTGTTGAGGACCGTGCGGCGAGGCCTGGCAACGGATGATCAAGGCCAGTCCCTTGGCGGTGGCATGTTTGATCACCTCCAGGAAATTGAGGTGGTGGGCAACTCTCTGAGCAAATCGGGCGGCATAGTGGAGGTCACCGCTCGTGGCGGAGGTAACTCCCCTCCGCATTTTGATTCAAACGCGCAAGTGCATCTCTTACGGCCATCAACGTAGGCACCGAAGTGATTAAAGCGCAAATCGATCCTATCTTGGCGGGAGACGCTGCATTGCTGAGCAAGTTGCTCACCCAGGCTGCCCAAGATGCATATGACCAGGTAACTTGCATGCCCCCTTCCTCCTCCTCCTCCTCCCCCCCGCAACACCACCAACTCACCATACCTACGGCTCCACTCGTGTGGCCACCAGGTCCAGTACGAGGTGAAGCGGAAGCTGGTGGAGGTTTCGATGCGCGATCGGCGCAAGCAGCAAATGAAGGAGAGGGAACAGATGGCCATCGACCTTGAAGCCTTCAAAGAGAAATAGGTCCCTCGCTCTCACGCCTCTTCGTCGCTTCTCTTTCTTCGCTCTGTACACACTCGCAAAAGGAGGGAGGCGGTCGCTGGCCGCCGTCTACTGCCCTCCTGGCTTGCGCTTGTTCATGAGGTTGTTGATTTTCTGCAGCTCCTGGTTGATCTTGGCTTCCTTGCTCTTCTTCGCGTTCTTCTTAAGATCCTTCTTGCGGCCGTCGCCCATCTTGACGCCGAACTGGTACGCCGCCCTGATGAGGTGTTGACCCACGTCAGTACCACTTTTTCACCACCATCATCGTGATACGATCGTAGCTGCTCGGCGGCGGTGGCGAGGGATGAGGAGTACTTGGGCGTGGCCTCGAGGGTGTCATTGAATTTGTTCCAGGCCGCATCGCTCTCAAAATGCCACGGCTTGATGCGCTTGCGGGCTTTGGTGCCCATGTCCATCTTGGAGAGGTCGTCGTCATCGCTGTCGCCCTCCTCCACCACCGCCGTCGTAAACGAGGACTCGTACGCCCTGCGCCATGTATAGTGTCACGGTGCGGGTCACGCTGTGCGACAACCAAGCTCAACAACAACAACAAGAAGAAGGCCTCAGAGTACATACCCTGGGTAACACTCAGTGTAGTTCTCGGACACGAAGCTGGGATCCAGCTCGCGCTTGTCGGTGGTCTTCCGCTTGAGTACGCTGTCGTCACGCCTGAACACCGTGGCCATGCCCCGGTCCTTCTTCTCCTGCTCGGAGAGCGTCTTGGTCTTGACCATCGCCACGTCCGGCGCGGCCTTCTTGCCCGCCTCTTCGCCGGCACCGTACTGCTCGTCTGTGTTCGGATAGGCCCATGCCTCTTCTCCACCTACAGCTCAGGCGCGCACAACTGCGTCAGTACTGGGTCTGGGCAGAGCCTTGTGGCACCCACACAGAGGAAAAATTCCCTGGAGGGCGGTACCTGCAGGGTAAGGCTCGGGGTAGGCGGCTTCGGGGTAGGGAGCAGCTTCGGGATAGCCCGGTCCGGGCATGGGCGGCATCTGCGGACCGACGCTGGGCTCGGGATAGGCAGGGTAGGTCGTCATGCTGGGAGGCAGCGTGGGGCCGGGGACGCCCTTCTCGTCGTCGTCCTCGAGCTCCATCTCCACCTCGTTGGTGTCGTCGGTGCCGCCGGGCTGCGCCACGGGCGGGGGCTTGGCAGCATCGGCGGGGGCGCCCTTGATCTTGAGCTTGGGCACGTAGACCTCCTCCTCTTCCTCCTCCCCGTCGTCCTTCACGTTGCCGAAGTAGTCCTTGCCCTTGTTCTGCTCGCGATACTTGAGCTCGCGCTCGTGCAGGCTGCTGGTCTGCTGCGGCTGCTGTTTGCCCATCAGCTCCCGGAGCAACGCCATCTCCTCTTCGTCTCCCTCAAACTCCTCCTTCTCCTGCGCCTTTTCGGTCTTCATCGCCTGCGCGTCAGCCGCTGCCGCCTCTTGCTTCTTCGCCTCTATCTCGGCCAATTTCTTGAGCCTTGTCTTTTCTATCTGCTCCGCCGAGGGCAAGCACACATAGTCGCCCACATCCGGGAAGATCCTATGATGATGGCAATGAGGGAACACGTCAGACCCACCCAAACCCTCTGCCCCTTGGCGCAACATCGCAYGATGCACGAGGAAACGTACGAGTCCTCCTCCAGAGCCTTGGGCTGCGCGTTCGTGTTCGTGGCGGCCGGCTTGAGGAATCCKARYGACATGAGATCGGTGAGGTCGGGCGCAACGACGGCCTTCTCGGCGGGCTTCTTCTCTTCGACTTCGACTGCCACGTCCATGGRSSCCGCTCTGTYGYGACCTTCGCCACCGCCAGCGTCCTGRTCCCGGTCCTTCGGCTTCTTGGCCTTYTTGTCCTTCTTCCTTCTTTCCCTGGGCCGCAGGTAGCTCATGATCTTCGTGACTCGCTTGAGCACGTCCTCGTTGATGCTGCCTACCATGCGCTCCTGGATCTTGGGGCAGTCCTCCTTGCTGCGGAGCAGCGTRGTGGGCAGCTCGGCACTCAGGTCCGTCATGTCGAAGACGAACGTCGTGCGCCCCTTCATGAAGCGGTCCACCGGACGAACCTTCCCGTTCTCCCTGCCCAGCTCCACCCTGGTGTACACGCGCACKGGTGAGTACTCGCCGCCGCCMCGGATCATGSGTGKCACTACGTKCGCATTGGTGGGGCCAAAKGRCGCAATACCGGTGCTTGATCATGAAGTCGTTCTGCTCAAAGAGGAGATGGTGCACGCTCTGCGCCAGTGGCGTGCGGAACACGGGCTTGGCCGGTGCTGCCGCCTCCTTGGTCACCTCTTCTTGATCCTCCTCTTCTCTGGAGATGTATATACATATACATAAAAATAGAAAATATGCGTCAGCTGTCCAGCCCGAAAGGTTACGCGGGGGTTGGAGGTGGGACACGCACGCTTCCATGCGCTTCTCCTTCTCCAGTTCGCTCCTGATCTTGTGTAGCAGCGAGTAGTCGAGACCCTTCACCAAGTGGGTGTGCTCCATGTCTCCGCCGAGGTATTTGCTCTCTTCGATCTCCCTCTTGCGCATCTCCTCCGAAGACACCCTGCAATCCGGTCAAGCGTGATAAGAGACGGCGGTGCGCGGGTGTGCGTGTGTGCGTGTGTGGAGGGGGAGAGAGAGAGAGAGAGAGAGTTCGCACCCTTCTGGGGGAGCCACGGACTGGAAGCCCGCAGGGCGAAGCTCGGCACCGGCCTCGTAGTCGGGGTTGGCTCCTTCTCGTCGCTCCTTGGCGCGATCCCTGTACTTCTGCTCCTCAGCCTCCTTTTGCTTGCGCCTGTGTGGTTACCGGTGAAGTTGTAAAAGAAAGCGGCCAAGTCACGAGGTCGCGGCAGAGCCAGCACTGCTGGCGTCGAGCCGCACGTGCACGGGGAGAAGGGTGAATGCATACATCTTGTGTCGGGCCTTGTTCTCTTTGGCCTTCCTCTCTTTTTCCTTCTGTTGCTCATGATCCTCCAAATCTCTGATGAAGTGATGCCGGTAGGAAGGACGTAAGCTGTGCAAGGCCATGTGCAGCATAATCAAAACTCTGAGAGCGAGAGGTACAGGCGGCCCGTCGGCTTGGCGGGGCGGCGGAAGCGCCCTCGGTCATCGCCATCCGTCGACGCACGAGCGGGGGTGCTCAGCAAGCGCCTAAAATCGGAATTGGATTTCGGCCCTCTGCAGAGAATTTAATGCATCAGCATCAATCCATCCCTTCGTCACCGCACACGCAAAAGCGCGCAAGGGGATCCTACGGGGTTGGAAAGTCGGCCATCGTGGTCACCCACAGCGTTCAATCTATTTTTTTGCTTGATCGCCTGAAAGAGAAGGAAGAAAACCTTGACCACACTCCCTTTCTTTTTCCTCCCATTTTCCTTGGACCGTTTCCCTTGGGAAGACGAAGAGGTGCATCGCAGACAACACAACGTACAACGTTCCTCCAGAGAGGCCTCGGGCGATAAATAAAGGCTTCAATTGAATTGTGCGGCCCTGCCCTCCTTGCGTGCTTGCGTGCTTGCTTGTCGTGGCGCATTTGCGCTTACACGACCTTCTTCTGGTGGAAGAAGTTCCTGTAGGGGACGAGCACAAGGTAGGGTAGCGTGTCAGCGCCACTACACACCACGAGGTGATTGAGGTGACTGACAGGGTACGTACTTGAGGTGTCGAACCTGCCAGAAGGCGGATCCGATGAGAAGAAGGGTCTGGCCAACGGACCACCACATCACACGGCTGTTGGTCGACTCGCTAGTGTCCCTGAACGCCATCTCGCGTTTCTGTGGTAGGAGCACATCGATGTGGGTGAGTTTGATGTGGCACGAAGAAAAGCACCGACCGCACCTTCTGGTAGAGCTGCTCGCCGATGATCTCGTGCACGGCATCGTTCAACTGACGCAGTTGAACCTCCATAGCTGTTCAAGGGGAGAGGCGGACGTGAGTGATTCAGGGCCCGACAGTGACTGGAGGAAACAGAGCCGAGCCACGGCCATTGGTGCGTACCGCTCAAGGACTCAAGGCGGGCCACTTCGGCATAGTCCGTAGCGCCTACTCCCGTCTCAATGTCCACTTGCAGCTCCTGAAATACGAGGTGAATGGGCGTGTGGTTGCCAGATGACTGTCGTGGCGGCTTGTGGGGGGGGGGGGGACATACAAATTCAGCACCCTGGGAGAACCACTTGCCCGTGTTGGTCTGAAGGCAAATCTTGTGCTCTCCACCAACCTGAGCGGTGAATGCGTAGCGGCCCTCATTGCCGAGCTCCCTTCGGGCGATGAATTCGTTGGAGGGGCCGTCGACGGTAACGATCCACCCCTTCTGCTCGCCTTGGCGCTGGTCTTCTCCAGCGTACCTCTGCGAGCTCGTGTACTTGACCAGGACCAGCGTATCTTTCGGCACGTCCTCGAGGAAGCATTTCTTGCCGCCTTCCTGGACATCCATGTAGAGCGGCGATCCCATCGCGCCCATCACCAGTACAGACAGCACCATGCAGAGACACAGCTTATCCATCATCGATCCAGTGACGATTTTCATCTTTCTACGCTCTGAAGTTCACGAATGTATCGAAGATCGAGAGGCCACCCGAGTGGGGCTACCGCACCACGTCAGCGTTGTAGCGAAATTTCGTCTATTCTATGGTCTTTTCTCTTGCTTTCCTTCTTCTTAGGCCCTTGTGTGATCGATCCAAAGAGAAGAGATGGCCCAGCTGAAGCAACTTTCGAGCGTCAAGTGCTGTGGAGGACTTGTTCAGCGTTTCCAGCACAACAGTGATGCGCTCTCGTGCGAGATGAAGTTCTCCGTCTTCCTGCCCCCACAGGCGCAGGAGGGCCAGAAAGTGCCAGTACGCCAAACTCGCTGCCCCCCCCCCCAAACACTTGTCGCTCTAAACGTACACCACGCGTGGGCGCTAGGTTGTGTACTTTCTCTCGGGCCTCACCTGCACCGATGAGAACTTCATCACCAAGGCTGGCGCTCAGCGGGCTGCCGCCAAGCACGGCCTCGCTCTGATCTGCCCCGACACCAGCCCTCGTACGCCACTCTCCCTTCGCCGATGTCTCTCGAGCCACTACACACGTTAGGCTGAATCGCTAATCGACCTGCCCAGGTGGTGTGGAGATCGAGGGTGCTGATGCATCGTGGGACTTTGGGTTCGGCGCGGGCTTCTACGTCAACGCCACGGAGCCCAAGTGGGCGAAGCACTTCCGCATGTACGACTACGTGACCAAGGAGCTTCCCCAGCTCGTCAACGCCAATCTTCCTGTCGATGCCTCTCGCGTCTCCGTCTTCGGACACAGCATGGGGGTACCGCACCTATGACTGAACTTCGTCCGTGGGTACACCATCAACCTTGTTATGTACTAACCCTGTCGTGCGCACTACATTATCGTGATCAGGGTCACGGAGCTCTCATCTGTGCGCTCAAGAACCCGGGCATGTACAAGGTAGGTTCTTGGAAAGCCCAAGCGTTTGAGTGGTACTACTAGTTCTGAACCTGGCTCTTCGTTGGTTGCCAGTCTGTTTCCGCCTTTGCGCCCATCTGCCATCCCGTGGACTGCCCCTGGGGTCTCAAGGCCTTCTCCGGCTACCTCGGAGAGAACAAGGACACCTGGAAGGTTGATGCAGTCCCACATCGCTCAAGCTCCAGCGTTTGCACTGCTGACCCCAACTATTCTCCCAGGAATACGATGCCACTCACCTGGTGCAGAGCTATTCCGGTCCCGCCCTTGATATTCTCATCGACCAGGTAAGTAGTGCCCTCCCAGTACCTTGCTCAATTCCTCCATTGCTTACACGGTCGACTGAGCTCACGTCTTGTCACCACAGGGCTCGGATGACAAGTTCCTGAAGGAGCAGCTGAAGCCTGAGGACTTCGAGGCCGCCGCTAAGGGCACCTCGCACAAGGTGCAGGTGCGCATGCAGGAGGGCTACGACCACAGGTACACTCTTCGCTTTCCCTCTGCTCGTCCTCACATGTCGACTACCCTTAACCCAATCCACGCTCCCCTGTACAGCTACTACTTCATCTCCACGTTCATTGACGACCACCTCGCGCACCACGCCGCGCACCTCCATTGACTCGCCAAGGCCAAGTACTGACCAGATGGCCGACTCCTTGGCCTTGCCCCCCCCCCCCAATTCTAGTGTTACACTCTGACAGAGTCGCGCACGGCAGGCAGAAGGCGGAAATAATAAATAGTATTTCGAAAAATAAGCTTGCGCCGCTTGGTGGTGGGTGTTGGTCCTATGCAATGTCTGACTTGGCAGCACCTGCCACGCGACAACGACGCCCACATCAGCTTGGCACTCGTGAGAAAGAGACAAAAGGGGTGAAGCGCGCACCTTTGGGTTCGAAGGCCTTGGAGAGATCGAACATGTCTCTGTCGTTGTTCTGCGGCAACTCTCGCAGGAAGGACGCGATGTGATCCACGTACTCAAAGTTGTAGGCGATTTGTTGATATTGTTGAATTTCCTGCCACCACACAAGATGAAACAGGTAGTGAGCACACAACGCTAGACGACCCAAGTGAAAGGCGGCGGCGGCGGCGGCGGAGGAATAGCGTACCGCGATGATGTTGTACATGAGCTCCCACTTGCCGAAGTTGACGAGCCCGTTGATCTCGTCCGGGTTGGCGTCGTCGGAGAAGGTCAAGTCTGTCAAATAAACACCTCTGCACGGTTCGAATATCGCCGCGTTAGCCCTAAGGTGCTTTTACCAACCACGACGAATGATGCATGCGCGGTGAGTCCCGTCTGGCGGAGCGTACAGGAAAGGGATACAGGGAGGGTCGACGCTGTGCAGGGCCGTCCGGTAGTTCAGGAAGGACTGGTTGTTGGACATGAGCTGCTCCAGGGATTGGAAAGTCTGTCGTACGATGCGGAAGGGGTCAGGAGTTGCTCCAGCGAGCATTACGGGGTCCGCGAGAGGCCAACGACGATGGCTCTTGTGTACCTTGATGGTTTGGGGCGACAGGCCCTCGCGTGTGTGCTTGAGCCGATAGATGGGAGCAGTGTTGAGGCCAGCGATCAGAGCCATTAGCGAGTTGAAGTTGTTCATCTTTCGGAGGTGCTGTTGTGTGTGTCGTGTGTGACGGTCAGTCAGTCATCAGCCAGCCGAAAGCCAGAAGCTGCAGATGGGGACGTACATCAGCGATGTTGATGAGTTTGGTGAGTACGCGGATGCGCTCTTTGAGTGTTGGCTGCCACAGGACGCATGAGGCTACCCACATGGAGATGGCCGTGGACCTTCCAATGAGCCTAAGCACGTTGGGCGACCGGTACTTCAGCTTTGGCTTGTTCCACGCCTGGTTCAACAACTCCACGGGCTACACACGTGTGGCGGCAAATGGGTCATTAACATCAATGCTTACGTCCTGACCAGGACGTCGCACCGCTGGACCAAAGGGCTTGGTGGTGAGTGGAGTACCTTGATGGTCGAATAGATGTCAAAATCGACCAACGTGAGCTGTCGCGCGACTTGAATTTCGTCGAACACGGACAAGAGCCGAGCCGGGGACAGGGGAATCTGTCCAGAACACGGGGCGACAGTGCTCGCAAGTTAGAAATAACAAATACAAATACAAATACAAAAATCACGGGAACGCGCAGAGATGGGGGGAGGAGGCGAGACCTTGGGTTCGATCTTCATTTCGATGAGCCCCTGCTGGACAATTTCTTGTGTGTTGGGGTTGTGTCTCTGTGCCATTTGACAAGAAGACAAGAAGACAAGAAGGGGGTGTGAGTGTCACGAGCTCGGCAAGGCGACAGGGGAGAGAGAAGCACACACCTTGCTAATGAGTTCGCTGATCTTTTCTCCGTATTTAGAGTATCCCTGGCTGTTACGGAGCTTGGTCTCCACAAAGCTTTCCAACATCGCAAGCTCCTCTGGAGAACATTCATCAATGTGCGCCTGTCCAGCACCGTCGTGAGCAAAAATCCACGCACACGCACACGCACACAGCCCCAAACAGCGAAAACGGGAGACCAACCTCGGACCAGAGTCGCAACACGTTGCAAACTCGCAGCTGAACGGGAAGTTCTTCGGCGGTGAGGTGGGCGGGCACGTCGAACCGCTGCAGGAGCTTGGTGATGATTTGTCTCGGCGTACAGAAGGAACGGTAGGTTGTGATGAACGTCTTCACCATGCGCATGTCTACGACAATCGACCACGAACAGGGCAAGCGAGTGAGCGAGTGAACGGAAGGTGGAAGGTGGTCGAGGACGTAGATGGCAGGGCCGTACCGGGAGCGGCAGGCGAGGTGAGCTTTTCAATGAGCTTGTTCAGCGAGGCGGCGCGAAGTCGCCCCTGCTCGTTGAGGATGATATTGGCCGGACTGTCCGCAGGCTCATTCCAAATATTGACGTTGGCCTCCTCATTATCCTCTAATTGTGAGTGGCGTGAGTGGCGTGAGTGGCGTGAGTGGCGTG
>CACVKS010000536.1:0-16275 GCA_902749335.1 Acanthamoeba triangularis
ATACCATGGCTCGCACGCACATCTCCACGAGCCGCAGTACTCCTGCCTCATCTTCCACGTTCTCGGCATGGCCATCTTCAGCCGCAAGGCTGTCCCACACGTCGTCCACCTCCATCGATTCACTGTCCTGACTGTTGATGTAGCTTTTTATCTTTTTAATTTTTTTGTGTTGCGTAATACTTGGAAAATAATGAGAAACATATCAGGCAACGGCCTCCGCCTCTTCGTCGTCGTGCGGGAGCTGGAGATCGCGGGGCTCGGGCTCGTCGGCAGGCGACGCGGGGAGGTCGTGGAGGAGGCGGTCGACCACGGCGAGCACCTGGAGGGCGAGGGACTCGTCGCGGTAGTGCCACGAGGTGTGGAGGGCCGTGTTCTCGCTTTTGACGTTGATCCGCACCGACCCAGCCACCCGGATGCTCCGCCCGTCTCGCGACGCCGCCGCCGTCACCCGCCTGCGCGTTGGCCACCGCGGTGAGCACAGCCCTTGTATAGTGACGGCGCCACACGGCCCCGCACACGCACACCACGCACATCACGCACACAACACACACATGGAGGGAGAAGGCGAGACTGCGCACTTGGAGAGAGCGACGTAGAGTTCATCGAGGAGGGCCTCGATGGAGATGAAGGCCGGGAAGGGTCGCACGGCCGAAAACTTGAGGGCGTGGCGCGGCATGTCCAGCCGCTCCACCGCTTCCTCCTCATCGACCAGCTCTATTGCCTGCACCAATCGCACACCGATTCCGTGAGATGGCACAAACATGTCAGCAGAGGCAACACACGCAACGAGGGAGACCTCGTTCTACGACGACACACGCGGGAGAGAAAGAAAGCTTGCTTGACCTGGGAGTCTTTGACCAGGACCACGCCGGTCAGGAGTGCCCTATCGGCAGGCGAGGGTTCGGTCCACTTGAAGCGCTTGAGTGGCGGCTGGATGGTCCCTTCTGATTCAAGGCCAGTTGATGATGACAACGATGAAGATGACGACGATGAGGCGGATGTCGAGGAGGAAGAGGGCTCGGGCATCGGGCGCTTGGCGTGGGCGCGAATGAGGGCGGGCGAGATTTGCACGGGCACCGACCGAGCGGTCTTGATGGTGACGGTGCTGCCATTCGGCGGGTCGAAGCACGGAATCTCAAACTCGCGAATCACGCGCTGCTTCAGCGATTGCCTGCACGTCTCTCGCCCCATGAGTCGTGAGCCGTGAGCGGCGGCCACCCGTGTGAGTGTGACGTACATCTTGCCCTTCTCGCCGTGCACGAGGATGACGTTGGCGGGCTGGCTCATCTTGATGAGCTGCATGATGCCCTTGGCGTCGGCGTGCGCGGAGAAGGAGAGGTTCTTCACCTTGCAGCGGACCTCGAGCGACGTGCGCGCATCCAGATCCACTTTGAACGAACCCTGTCGTACGACGCGTGCGTAGTTGGTACAACAAACAGCGCACGCCGATGAGAGAGCGGGTCCGGACCTTGCGTCCAGCGGCCAGCTTGTTGCCGACGGTTCCGACCACACAGTAGCCCGGAATGATGACCAAATTCTTCTCGTTGGGGGCCCACTTCTTGAAGACCTCGAGGGAGGTGCCGGCGTGGAGCATGCCGGGGGTGGCGAAGAGGACCATGGGGCCGGGCTGGTCAGCCAGACCCCGCTCGAATGTGGAGATGTGCTTGAAGTCGAACATATTCCTGTGCACGAATGTACGCTGTGCAAGCGACACCGCCACCGCTTAAGTCTCACGCCAAAGTCCATCCCTGGTGCGTGGTGCGGTGGTGCGGTGGTGCGGTGGTGCGGTGGTGCGGTGGTGCGGTGGTGCGGTGGTGCGGTGGTGCGTGGAAAGCCGATCCCAAGGGAATACTTTGATCTTTTCGTTGGTCCAGTGGATGAAGAGCTTGTAGTAGTTGGTGGCCTTCTCGGTGAGACCGGCCGAGAAGTAGATGGGCACGGTCAGGTTCATCCGCTCCCAGTAGGTCTCCAGCAATATGCACAGCTCCTGCGCCCTCCCCAGCGCAAACACCGGAATGAGCACCTGTGGCGGTGACCCCCCACAACCTGACAGTCAGCACCAGTGCACTACAGATGCTTGAACACGCACATAGTGCACCGTACACAAATGGAGGGCAAAGGAAGCAAACCTTTCCGCCCTTCTCCACACACGAGTGCACTCGTTTGAGGAAGTCGCGCTCTCGCCACCGCTTGGAGTCGCGAATCGTGGTGGCATACGTGGACTCCGTGATCAGCACCTTTCGCGTAGCGCCAGAGAGTTGGGGAAGAGAAGAAGGGGGGGGGGCAAGTCAGACTTGTTGTAGGAGAGCTGGAGCAGAGTAGCAGCATTCTATGTACGTCGGGGCGAAGCTTCTCGATCCAGGCGGCACCCAGGTGTCGGTCGGGGGTCATGTTATAGTCGCCGGTGTAGACGACGCTCTGGTCCCCGACGCGCACGTAGAACATGGCCGCCCCCAGCACGTGGCCTGCGTAGTAGGCTCTGATCTCCAGCTCCTCGTCCACCTGCACCGTCTGATGCACGTTGAGCCCCACCACTGCCCATTGTACCACGTCACCCAGCCGGCACGCGTGTGCGTGCGTGTGCAGCCCCGTGAGTGAGTACTCGAGTGATACGTCGAGAAGAGCCGTAACGAAGAACGTAGAGCCCGCGAACACCATGAGGAAGAAGATGAAAAAGTAGAATGTAGAGAGAGTGTGTACCCTTCTTCATGCAGTCCTTGATCATCTGCGAGGTGAAGAAGTTGGTCTCGCCTTTTCGCTCGACTGTGATCTTTCGGTAGTCCTCGAGCAGAATGGGGCAGATGGCCTTGGTCGGGTGCTAGACCGTATGCATACACGCACACACATCGGTCAAGAGACAAGAGACAAGAGACAAGAGAAGCGCGCATGCGTGTAGAATGAGGCACGCCCATACCGTCATGTAGATGGGTCCGTCGTAGCCGCACATCTCCGTGAAGTAGGGCAGCGCGCCACAGTGATCCAAGTGGCTGCACAGAGGAGAAGAGAGGAGAACGAGAGCGCACATGGGAGCAGACGAGTCAGCATCCAGTCCAGCCGTGCAAGCACGCACCAAGACGGTGGGAGCAGAGGAAAAGTACAAGTGGGTGATGATGATGCAGTCGATGGCGTTGGTGAAGTTGCCGCTCTTGGAGATGAAGTTGAAGTCGGGAAAGCGACGGGCATCGTCGTAGCCCATGTGCATGCCGCAATCGAACATGATGTTCTTGCCACCCAGACTCACAAGAATACAACTGCGCCCCACATCCTGGCCCGCCCCTGCACCCTTGTGATTAATCGAGTGGCTGACAGTACTGTTGCCAGCTTCAACGTGAAATATGCAAGCCGCGTGTTGTAAGCGTACCCAATGGCGTTACTTTGATGTCCATCCTCGATGTGAATGAGGCTCACCCAAAGAGACGAAGAAATCAACCGAGAAAATTTATTTCTTGTCGCAAAACCCGGAAACTTCCGGGAACATAATCAGCCATGCCCGGACTCCGGCAAGCTCATCATCTCGATTTTCAATTTCTTTCATTCGTGAAAACAATTGCAATGGCTACCCGGACCGCAGTTACCCTGGGCGGAAAGACATACAACAGGTCGGATACGCTTGCCCGAGCGGTCAAGGATATCCTGTTCAAGTACGCTGATTTTCCCAATTTCGCTTTGAAAATTCATTTTACATCAAGCCCTGCACTGCTCTCTTCTTGTGCTTCGTTTAGGGGCGGGGTCGTACAGAAAGGCTTAAATTTAAAATAATCGTATATATATTTTTTCTAATCCGGAATCGCAGGCACAGCCTCAATGCGAAGCTGAAGCAGGAGGAAGAGAACCTTGTCCTTGATCTGTTGAGGCAGGGACACGCCAAGGCCGATGAGAAGATCGGAAGCGGAGTGAAGCACATCAAGGTGGGCGCCCACCCCGAGTACCCCGAGTCCCGCTGCTTCCACGTCGTGCGCACCGACGACACCACCGCCGACTTCTCCTACCGCAAGGTTCCTCTGCACTTCCTCCATCACCACCTTGGCCGTGTCAGCTGACCTGCTGCCGCCGCCGTGTTGTGTTTGGTTGTTGTGTTGCCTGCCAGTGCGTGGAGACGCTGTTTGGCGTCGAGAAATCGTACGGCCCCCACTACACTCGCCACACTCGCGAGCGCGTTGCGTGGCGTGCGACCGCGGCTGACGTTGACGTGTGCGGTGCAGGAAGAAGAAGGGACTTGAGTTCACGCCGGGTCTGCTGTTGTGGTTCGACGTGGAGGACTCGCGCGATGAGGCCTCGAAGAAGCGAAAGCGCGACGACACCGTGAAGACGAAGAAGAAGGAGGGCGAAGAGGAGGAGGAGGAGGCGGACACGGTCGAGGAGCTCAACGCCGACGGCGAGAGCGTGGCCAAGAAGCAAAAGACCAAGGACGGCGCCGCCAACCGCCCTGTCGCCCCGGAGCTCAAAATCAAGCAGTACTTCCGCCAGTTCGGCGACGTCGGCTACGTCGAGCTGGCCGAGAAGCACTGCTCTGTCCGCTTCAAGGTACGCGCGGCGTCTAAGCCTCTTCTTCTCCAGGGTCCCTCATCGCCGCGACTGACCGTTGTGACACACACACACACAACGCGACACGCGCACAGGACGAGGCGGCGGTGGAGAAGGCTGGGGCGGCGGTGAAGGACGGGCTCCAGCTTCCGGAGCTGCCGGGCCTGAAGCTGCTCAAGCCGACCCTGCTGTCGGGCCAGGCCGAGGAGGACTACTACCGCAAGATCCAGGCCGACCGCAAGGAGAGCAATCGCCGCGCCGAAGAGGAGCAGCGCGCCAGGCGGGCCAACGGCGGGCGCCGAGGTCGAGGCGGGCGCGGTGGTCGGGGTGGCCGCGGAGGCCGAGGTGGCCGAGGTGGCCGTGACCGAGCGAAGCAGGAGTGAGCTGCACCCAACCATAGGTGCGGAACAAAAAGTAAAACGCACAACCAATGGTGATGATCATCCCAAACACTTAGGCTTACTGCCTGAACGCAACATCGAGCATTTCGGGGACCGACGTGAACTTCTCCCTCTCCTTGCCCAGGACCTGCACAGGCATAAAGAAGGAGGTCAGCGGTGATACAGGCCCACAATTAGACGAATGTTGATTACCTGGCCGCGTCGGTGCTCCTCGTCTTCGATGGCCTTCCACTGCTTCCAGTCGACGTAGGCCACCTGCCGCTCCCGTAGCTTGTCCTGGATCGCCCGCCAGCCGGGCTTCTCGCCCGGGCGTGGCGCTGCGAGGTCGGCCCACATGGCGGCCACGGTCTCCTCGGCGTCCATGCGGTTGGTGCCGATCACGCCCGACGGCCCGCGCTTCATCCAGCCCGACACGTATAGCCCCGGCACCGCGCTGCCGTCGGATCGCACGACTCGGCCTTGCTCGTTGGGTACCACCTGCCCAGGCAACTCAGTAGTGTGAGAACTGCTTGGCTCATACTTGCGCCCGCGCCCGCGCACACACGCACCCCGCGGTGGTGATCGAAAGGCACGCCCTCCAGAGGTTCGGATTTGTATCCGATGCTCTTGAACACGACGTCGCATCTGATGACCACCCAAACATCGACAGAAGCAACGATGACACGTTCAGTCAGCAACACAACGGCCGTTACAACTTCTCGCCAGAGAAGAAAAGCACCGTGGGGAAGGGGAGAGTGGTACCCGAGTGTCTCCTTCTCGTGGGTGGGGACGGCCTTCTGGTTGCCCGCCTCGCCTTGCAGCTCGTTGCGGGCGAGCTCGATGCCGCTCAGGTGCCCCCTCTCGTTGGCCAAGAAGCGCAGCGGCGAGAGGAGGAAGTGGAAGTACAGCTTCTTCTTGGGTTCGTCCTTCGTCTCTCCGGCCTGGCCACATCCACCACATTCAAAGTCATGGCGCGACATAGGTTAGAACGCTCTCCGTCTTGAAGGCGATTGATGATTGCGCGGGAAAGGCTTTTCGTAGTGTGCACCTTCTTCTCGGTGGCGGCGAAGAGGTCGATCATGCGCTTTTTGCCGCGCTCCTTCGCAGTCTCGGCCTTGGAGGCCTCATTGAGGGCGAGTACGCCCGACGGCAGGAAGTGGCACTGGACTCCGGGCAAATTGAGGATCTCCCGCACCTCCTTGTTGGTGAACGAGGCCTGCGCGGGTCCGCGTCGTCCCACAATGTGCACTGTGTCGATCTGGGAGCGGCGCAGGGCGTCGACCGCGTACTCGGGCATGTCGGTGGAGGCCAGCTGGTCGGGCTCATGCAGCAGCACCTGCAGGTGGTCACGTAGCGTTAAGGAAGGCTTTATAAGCCGTACAATGAGCCAGCAGAGAGTATGTGTACCCGCGCGACGTCGAGCGCGACGTTGCCCTGCCCGATCACTACAGCCTCGCGAGAGGGAGAAAGCTCGAACTGTCGGTTCCGCATCGCAGGATCGCCGTTGTACCACGCCACGAACTCGCCTGGCACAATCAAAAATAAATAACCGTGAAACACAAAAGCTGGGAAGGAGACGTACGGGCAGAGTAGACGCCAGGCAGATCTTCGCCCTCGATGCCGAGAGGGCGGTCACGTTGCGCCCCCGCGGCGAGCACCACGCCATCGTAAGCTCCGAGTAGCTCCTCCACCGACAGAGCGGCAGCCCCGCTCGAGGAAGATTGAGAAGATGAATTTGTAGAACCAATGGAAACGTTGCCCATGAAGCGCAGGCGAGGGTCGGCCATGAAAGCGTCGTATCGATGCTGCACTGCCTTAACCTCGGGATGATCAGGCGCTACACCGAATCGCACTAGACCGTAAGGCACGGCCTGACGCTCGTAGATGTCAACGTCGAGAGCCATCTCTGGTGCTTGCCCCTTCGCTTTGGCCTCTTCTGCCATGCGCTGCAGAGCTTCGACTGCGTAGAAGCCGCCAGGCCCGCTGCCCACCACGCACACTTTCAGATGGCGCGTCGTCGGCACTCCTCCCTTTCGTTCTACCTCCCTGAACGCCATGCTCGTACGCATTCCTCTCCTCCACACCTTCATCTTAAAAGCACTCCACACTATCTCTCGTTTCACATCCGTTGTCAAATGCACGTTCGATGCGTGCAGCAGCTCACCATTCTTGGAATTCTCTGTACGCCGAGAAATCCCCATTTGGAAACAAAAAAATTGAACCTTAGAACTCCAGAAATTAAATAGAAAAGGTTGCTTTTCTTACGGACCCTAAAAAGGCAAGCGAAAAACCGTTGTCCAAGGAAGGAGTATGTTCAACTTTTTCTTTTCTTTGTTCGACCAGTTTTTCCAGACCACACATCCAGACCATCGACGTACTACTCGGGGGCATGGAGGAGGCTCAGCTCATTGCCCACCTCAATACGCTTGCCAGCGCCAGCGCCCTCCACTCGGGCAATACCGCGGTACCACTGCCCATCCGTTGTTATCTTTCAAGTGATGAAGATGTGGCGTGATGCAACTCGAGGAAATCCATATATCACTGCTCTGCTGCAGATGCTCACCGTTGACGTGCTTCAGGCGTTCGAATACCTTCTCGACGCTGGTGCCCTGGGCTCCGGCTGCCGCGAGCTTGCGCTGGAGCATATTCCCATCTACGCGCCCTTTCACCCAAAGATGATTAGTGACACCATCTTGGTCCTCCTGCGCATCGCCAACGAGCACCGTCCTGTACAAGCCCCCCCTCGACCGTCCTTCCCCCCTTGTGGCATGAGTTCATTCCATGCATTCCCTTCCTCTGCTTTCGCTTGGGGGCGCCAGGGATCGACCGCAGACGAACGGCGGAAGGAGACGGTACGGGCGGCGGAAGCGATCGTGAAGGTTGCCGTGAGCCTGCCCGAAGCGGTGCCCAATGCTATTGACGCCATCCTCGAGATCAAGTCGCAGTCACCGCACGTGTGCAACTCTGGTGTGCTCACCTACGACCTCGCCAAGAGCAACAACGACAGCTTCCAAGGTACACACTGCAGGGCTTCTCGCGTCGTTGCGCTGGTATAACGTTGGTCTGCGTTACGTAGCCGTGATCCATGCCCTGGTGCAGCGAGCACTCGCGAGCTCTGGGTCGCCTGAGGCCATCGAATTGCTCCAGGAAATGGTTTATGCCCCTTCCTTACCTGCTACTCGTCTCGTCGCCGCAAGATCTGGCGCATATCTTATACTGCCGCTTGATGATTGTCGTCCGATTGCTATATCGCGGGCGGTCTTCTTCGACGAAGAGTTGGCTTACGCCCTTACGCTTGTGCTCATATGTCTGGTATCTTATCATCCCAGCTGGTGGTGACGAAGAGGCACAACAAGAATTGGTGGGACGCCGTGAGGGAGTCGCTCGAAGTCGAGCTGCGGAAGGTACGGCCCAGCCAAGCCATTGACGTGTGCATATATACCACACACACACACACACTCACCACAACTCGACTTGGTTCTCACGCTGCCACTTCCCCCTCATAGAAATGGGAGCAGATGTCGGCCGAAGTGCGTGCGGCCGCTCAGCGTCTGCTCCAGGACTTTTACGAGGATGACAATGTCAATGGCAACCGTAACGGCACTGGCACCGACGACGACTCGCCTAGCAGACGAAGGGAGCGCTCCGTTGAGCGCAGATCCAGGGACAGAAAGCGCAAGTCCAGGGAGCGCGACCATGATCGAGATTCGGGGCGGAAGAGAACCAGGGACCGAGGTCGCCGATCGCGCCACCTCGCTCGAAATCGCAGCAGGAGTCGCGAGCGCAACGACCTGGGCCGCCCAGGGCACTACAGGAAACAGTTCCCGCCCTCGCGCCACCTCTGGGTGGGCAACGCCGACCGCTTCGACGAGCGTGAAATCAGGTAAAAAGGCGTAATTGCACACACGGCACACGGCACACGCACCACAACGCACGCACGCACACGTCTGTTTTATCAAAGTACTTGTTACTAACATGAACACCCGGGTGATCTTGTAGGAGTGCTTTCGAGGCCTTTGGCGACATCGAGAGCGTGGAGCTGTCGCGCAAGAAGCCGTACGGCTTTGTCAACTTCTACTCCCAGGAATCCGCCATGCTGGCCAAGGAGAAGCTCGAGGTTCGTGCCCCTCTGCGAAGAGAGAGAGAGAGAGAGAGAGAGAGATGGAATGCAAGGAATGCGCGGCGTGCTAATGCGCGAGCGGACGGGGCAGGGGGAGGAGCTTAAGGGGTGTCGCCTCATCGTGCACTACGCCGAATCACGTCCGTCCCGCTTTGTGTGGGTCGGACCCCTCACCCCCAACATCAGCATCGAGAAGCTGAAGCAGACCTTCTCCGCCTATGGACCCGTTCGTCACATCCACTTCATTCCCGGTACGCGGCGCAGCTTGCGCGAGACTAAAATGTCATATTATTGGCCTGACCCAGTGGTGGTCCCCTCCATACAGCGAGTGATTACGCGGTGGTGGAGTTCCACGTCGTGCAGGAGGCGTCCCAAGCCAAGAAGCGCCTCAATGGCTGCATGATTGAGAATTGTCGCCTGACGGTGGGCTTTGGCAAGGTACGCTTGGCCTCTCTTGGTACTCATGCGCGCGAGCGGAATGGTTAGGAATGGCTCTATGGATGATACACGTCCGACGATWTMTCCTCTGGTCCGAGARCTCTGGATTTACGTGCGAGATACCGTGGCCACGCCGGCTCACTCGCGCCACCGTTGGCTGCATGTTTTTAGCTTCCCGAGGCGCTTCGGACGGGCCACCCCTCCGGCGAGCGCACACCTCGCTCGGCGAGCCCTGAGCCCCATCGCGACTCGCGCAAACGTAAGCGCCGCCACAGCGCTAGCCCAGGCGACCGCCGCTCCCGGCGCTCCAGGTACACGACACACACACGCACATGCAACATAGGGGGCATGATCTGAAAGAGCGACAGGTCACCAAGCAATCGCAGCCGGGAGCGAGTGCGAAGTAAGCGGAGCAGAGGTTTCGGGGAGGCGCCAGCCGAGACGAGGCACATCAAGGTGGAGCTGCGCGGCAGCCCCACAAAAGACGAGATCGAGAAGGACTTCTCCCGGTTCGGTGTGGTAGACGATGTGGGCATCAAGACGCTCGGGAGCGGGATGCGCGTTGCCTGTGTCGATTTCAAGAACCCGCAAGTCGCCACCAACGCCAAGCGCGCCATGCAGGAGCAGGGCAACTATGGCACTATCACCTACTGGGAGGTATACTGTTGTCATCACGCACGCACGCAACACATCCCACATCCCTTATATCCCATGCCACTCACGCTCCCGTGCATCGTTGGTCGTGGCGGCGGTGGTGAATGCACAGGGCAACCACAGCAGACATCTGTGGGTGGGCAACTTGGCCCACGGTGTCAGTAAACAGAAGCTGTGGGACGAGTTCGCGCGCATGGGCAAGGTCCAATCGGTCTCCCGCTTCCAGGCGCACGCCTTCGTTGATTATGATTCGGTCAGGTCCGCGGAGAAGGCCTACAAGTACCTCCAGGTTCGATGCGCCTTCCACACATGTGCCGACGCAGGTGGCGTAGGAGGGACTGATCGATTCGTACGTGACGCATTGCAGGGCATACGATTGGGTACCCAGTGCATCACCCTGGACTATGCTCGCTCCGACAGCGTCAAGGAGAGGCAGCGAAAGGAAAAGATGAAAGCTGATGGCCGCCAAGATTCGAACAGGGTACGTATGCGGCGTATGCCGTGTGTTGCAAGGCGAGTAGCAGTTTGCAAGGCTGACTTGAACAATGCCCAGAGCGTGTTCCTTGAGGACTTTGCTCCGGATTACGCCTTTGACCAACGCTGCGAGAGGGAACTCCGCCAAGAGCTCCATCGAATCGGTCCCGTCCGGCAGGTCAAGTTCTACCCCAGTTACGATCTCCCCTTTTCCCCTCGTGTGCCACTCACATTCCCTGAGAACTTGCGCGTCAGTTGCCGCTCACACACGTAGTTGGCTTGGACAGGACGCAACTTTGCGCACATCACCTTCCTCGACCCGGTGGCGGAGCACCACCTCCATATTCTCAAGCGAGGTCGCACGTGCGGGGGGCTCCGCATCAGCACCGTATCACCAGTACGTGCACCGCGCGCGCAGATGTGCCACCCCTCAAAGCTCACCCTCCCCCCTACGTTGCGTCATGCCAGGAGGAGCGCAATCGCCGAAGTCAAAGTCGCAGCCGTAGTCGCAGCCGTAGCCAGGGCAGGAGGCCGAGTAGAAGCCGCAGTCGCAGTAGCAGTCGCAGTCGCAGCAGTAGCCGGAGCCGGAGCCGTAGCCGGAGCCGTAGCTGCAGCCCTAGCAAGAGCCGTAATCGTAGTCCGAGCAGAAGCCGCAGCTCGAGTCCGCATGAAAGAAGCAGGAGCCGTTCAATCAGCCGCTCGCCCACTCCCCCCGCCCGGGATGGCGACATACGGAGTCCTTCTCCTCGCCGACGCTCTCGGTCCGGATCCCGGTCTCGGTCCCGGACATCGTCACCCAACCGGAGCGCCGGTGACTCCAAAGGACCAAGGTACCTCTCCTCCTTAGATGTACCCCAGGAAGTGCCTGGTAGTACCTAAATATCTCGTTTCCGGGGGCTGTGTGTGTGTTGGTTGTACAGGGAGCTCGTCGACATCGACAGTATGTTGGAGGACACCCAGACTGCACCGTCGGCGTCGTTGCTCACGCCGCTCTCGCCATCGTACGAAGGCCAGCATTGCAGCCAAGCTCGTTCGCCCGTGCTGCCGGGAACACCGCAGACAGCGCCGGAATCGCTCGCTCAGCACAACACCGCTGGCGGCGGCGGAGGCGACGGCAGCACCAGCACCAGCACCAGCACCAAAAGCAGCAACGGCCACACGCCACCTTCTACTAGTATGACCATCGTCAAGCCCCCCGTCGTCACCAGGAGCCCCGCCGCAGCCTCGGCCGAGACCTACCAGATGGAGCAGCAGGCTGCCTATATACAGTACGCGGCAGCGGCCGCCGCGGGCCAGTACGGTTCGGGCTCATACGGGGAACACCACCAGCAGCAGCTTCCCTACTACGGCCACGGCTACGGCCACGCCCAGCCGCAGCAGTATGCCAGCCAGCCACAGCCATACGCCGGCCAGCCGCAGCAGCACTACGCCATGCCCCCTTACGACTATCAGGCCGCCCAGTACTACGTGGCCGCCGCCGCAGCCGCCTCCCAGCAGCAAGATCCCAGGCTCGCCGCCACCGCCGCTGGTGGTGGGAGTGCCTACTACGCCGTGCCCACGACGCCGATGGGACCTGCCGCAGCTGCGTCAACGCAGACGTCGCCGACACCTGCCCAGGGGGCGGAAGCGGCCGCAGCGCAGGCGACGGCAGAGGAGACCATTGCGATCGCCAAGACCAGGGAGGTACCACCTACGGAGAAGGGCGGTGCCAACGAGCAGCAAGAGGACGAGGAGGACGAGGAGCCGGTGATCGAGCCGCTGGATGACATCGAGCCCGAGCCCGTGTGGCGCGGCTCCCTCACCGGCATCGGCGCGCCGTGCCCCGTGGAGGCCTTCTACCTGGCCGGCACCACCGCCTATCCTCTGTACGTCGCGCGTGTCGTGTGCGCTGAGTGCGGTGGTGCATGGGCAGTGTCGTGCGCAACGGGCAATCATCTCACGCTTAGCGTCTGGGAAATCTGCGTGCGCAGGGAGCTACCCGACGAGCTGCCAGTGACCGAGCGCACGGGTCTGGCCAACGTGGCGCGCTTCATGCCCGCCGTGCGCACCACGTTCCTGCTGGTGCGCGCCTCGCCCGAGAGTTCCGATTCCCAGGCCCAGTACGAGGTCATCTACAACTATTTCCTCCAGCGAGACCGCGTACGCCACGCCGCCCCTCTCCATCACCAGCACTACTCTTGGCCTGACTTGGAACGACCCTGATTGGTTGATCGTGCGACAGGCTGGCGTGGTGCGACGCGTGGCTGGTCTGGCGCCTGGGTACATGGTCTATATCGTGCCGACGGGACCCAACGGCGATAAGCTCCCGCACGAGTCGCTGCCGGCCGGCTTCTCGGACCACCTCCTGCTGGCCGTCATCGCCCCCAAGAACGCCGTCCCAGCCCCCGCCAGCGGCTCGTCCACCTGAACCGGACGTGCGTGGAATGTACAACAGCGGATCGATCAACACAAGCCGCCGATGGGGGCTTCACCACCTTATTGTAGTACAAGAAGGCGGTGGTGATGGCGACGACGTCGGAGCGGCCGAGAAGAAGGAAGAGGCACGAGAGGGGCTGGAGAGAGACGAGCGATGGCGGTGGGATTTCAGGCGCGAGCGCCAATGCCCGACCCGCGGTTTTGGCTGTTGCCTCAACTCCGCCGCTGTCGGCCGTGGTGTATTGTTGGTTGTATTGCCTTTTGTTTTGTTTTGTTTTGTTTTGTTTTCATCATCCCAACGTTCTTGTGACGCCGCTGCGCTGGTCCTCCACTCTTTCTTCTCTGCTTCGTCCCTGGCCGGAACGAACCCGCAACCACACCCTAGGCCGACGCATCAAACTAAAGCAGTACTCTAGTTTAGTTTGTTTTATTATTTATCACACCGCCGGCGCAGATGGAAGGCAGCAGCAACTCGAGAGGGCAGGCGGCAGCGCGGAGAGCCCGAGTGGTGGGCCTCCATTTGCAYGCTTCTGCGATGGACGCCGCCCCGCTTCGGTTGCCTCTTGACACACACGGCACTTCGTCCTCGTCATCATCATCTTTGCCTCCGGTGGTGTCGACAGTTTTGTCGGCCTACGAAGAGACGGAGGTGGTGGTGGTCGGGGCGGGCATTGCTGGCAGCGCCCTCGCCCACGCCCTCGGCACCGACGGCCGCCGGGTGGTGCTCATCGAACGCGACCTCCGCGAGCCCAACCGCATCGTCGGCGAGCTCCTCCAGCCCGGCGGCCTCTCTGCCCTCCGCAACCTGGGCCTCGGCGGTACTCCCCCCCCGCTCGCTCTTCGTTCTTTTTCATTTTCTTTTTAGCATATTATTTGTTGTGGCCAAATGATATAACAGAAAAATACGACAGTAAAATAATACCAATAATAAACCAATTAATTGACAGAAAAGAAGTAATATTTACTTGTATTTTTACTTTACTTGGGCAGAGTGCGTGGAGGGGATCGACGGGGTGGAGGTGAAGGGCTACGCGGTGATGTCGGGTCCCGAGGGAAGCGAGGGCGTGGCCCTGCCCTACCCTGAGCCCGACGGGGAGACCGTGCGGGGCGTGTCCTTCCACCACGGCCGCTTCGTCATGCAGCTCCGCCGCGCCGCCGCCCGCGCCCCCAAGTACGCCTCTCGTCGCCTTCGTCCTTTTTTTTTCTGTTTCGTCTTCTCTCTTTCCGAGAGGCCGATGGGTTGCATGGCATGACCGACTGACACACGGCGCAGCGTGAAGGTGGTGGAGGGCACGGTGACGAAGCTCATCAAGGAGACGCGCCACGGTCAGGAGACTGTGGTCGGCGTCGAGTACAAGGCCAAGGACGGCCTCAAGGTTCGTTGTCCTCTTGGATGATGATGATGACGCCAGTGATGGCCGCTTGATGTTCATTGGATTGTTTTTGTTTTTGTTTTATGTGTTGATGCCGCGGGCGAATGCAGCAAGTGCGGTCGGCGCTGACGGTGGTGTGCGACGGATGCTTCTCGCGCTTCCGGGACCAGCTCGAGGAGGCCACCCCGCGCAACGTCTCCAAGTTCGTGGGCGTCCTCATGAATGTACGGTCGCACTACGCTTCATCGCCATCATCTCCGTCGTCATAATGGCCGGCTTCTCTTATGGAGCTGACTATGACTCATCACTCACGAACCAACGGTATCTGTCCTGCAGGGCGCACCGCTGATGCACTCCAACCACGGCCACGTGTTCCTGATCGAGCCGGCGCCGGCCCTGGCCTATCAGATTTCCTCCGAGGACACACGCATGCTCATCGACATCCCCGTCGACACGCCCGGCACCTCCGCCAAGTACTCAAACACGCTCCCCACTACCCCCCCCCGCGGGGTAATGGACCAATCGCCTTTCAACAATTTAATCATCATCGGGTGCATCTGTACACAGGGAGCTGCCCAACTACCTGCGGAGGGTGACCGCGCCCCAGCTGCCGCCTGTGGTGCGGGCCGCCTTCCTCGAGGCCCTCGACAATGGCCAGGTACACGTCCCGTATCGTGTTGCGTCGCGTCGCATCGCGTCGTGTTGATTGGCCAGTCTGTGCCAGATGTGTATTTGTTCCATGGCAACTACATATTCACTCATTTTCATTCATGTGAACGGACGACGCACCATCACCGTCATCATCAGATCCGGTCGATGCCCAACTCGAAGCTGCACCCGCGTCCGTTCCGGTGGCCCAGCGGCGCCATCTTCGTGGGCGACTGCTACAACATGCGTACGCGGCACCCCCGCCACCCCCAAACGGTCCTGCTTTGTCTGTGCCAAAGGGCTTACGCCCTTACCAATGCCCGCCTTTCGATGGACAGGCCATCCGCTCACGGGCGGCGGCATGTCGGTGGCCTTCAACGACGTCGTCATCCTCCGCGATACCCTCCGCCACATCAAGGGTAATTGTGCCGTGTGTGTGTGTGCCGTGTGCCTCGCGTGTGTGTGGGTGTTGTGTATCGTGTGTTGTCCACTTTGCTTGAATGACGGGGTATTCACCACCAACCAACCAATCAACCAGATCTGGCGAACGCGAGGGCGGTGGCGAGCGCGATTAAGGAGTGGCACTCCCTGCGCTACCCGACGGCCTCCACGGTCAACATCCTCTCCTACTGCCTCTACACACTCTTCGCCTCCGGCCCCGGTAACCTTCCCGTGACATCATCCACACAACACATGCGCACACGTGTGGTCTTCCTCACACGCCCGCTACGTGCATGCCAGGCACCACGCTGGGTCCCATGCGAGAGGCCTGCATGGGGTACTTCAAGTTGGGCGGCATCTGCGCCTCCGGACCCATGAACCTCCTCGCCATGTACGTCCCCCCCGGGGGGTGGTGGTCGTGACGACCGCGGCTTCATTCTTCTTATCTTGGTCGTCTTTCTTTCTTTCTTTCTTTCCGAGCGCAGCACCAAGGCCAAGCCGTGGATACTGATGGCCCACTTCTTCATGGTGGCCCTCTACGGCACCGCCTACGCTCTCGCCCCCTTCCCCTCCCCCGCTCGCGTACGCCATTCCTACTTTATTGTGTAGAGAACCGATGGCCCGGTGGTGGTGGGTGGTGGTGGTGGATAGGCTGATGCTCGGTGGTGATGCTGATTGCTCGTGCTGGTGCAGGTGTGGGGTGCGTTGAAGGTGCTGTTGGCGGCGAGCGGGGTGTTCTTCCCGGTGGCCAAGGAGGAGCAGATGTTTTCGTTCCTCTTCAACCACGTCCTCACCCTCCCCTACTACC
>CACVKS010000537.1:0-16272 GCA_902749335.1 Acanthamoeba triangularis
GGCAGGGAGAGACGCTTGTCTCGCGCGAGGGCCACAGCGGAGGCCGAGGGCGGCTCTGCCCCTCCGCCACTGCCGCCTCTCCCGTCGGCCCTCCCTCCGCCGGCCTCCGCTGTGGCCCTCGCGCGAGACAAGCGTCTCTCCCTGCCGGCCCACGTGCTGCTCAAGCGGAACGAGGAGGCCATCGCCGCCGCCCGCACTGCCACCGATGCCCTCCGGCGGCATCGGCCCCTCGTCGGGGCAGCAGGCCGTCAGCGCCAGCGCACTCCCGACCAATCTGCGCAGCAGGGCGGTGCCGCCCGCGTCGGCGGCTTCGAGCGATGCCCTCTCGACGCGCGGGGATAAGCGCAACAGCTGGAACGCTGCGGATGACGCGAGCGCGGGGCCGCTGGCATCGTCGGCGTCGTCGGTGCCCACCGCCGCTGCGTCGCTGGCCAAGCGGGAGGCGCTCGGGTTAGAGCGACAGCGTTCGGCAACAGTGCTGGGTCCGGGTGCTCCTACGGCCGCGGCGGTGCCACAGCGCACCGCATCGTCGAGCGCGCTGCGAGCGCAGACGCTACGACCGTCAAAGAGCAGCAGCGGTGGCAGCAAGGATAAGCTGGACAAGGAGGAGAAGAAGAAGGACAAGGAGGAGAAGAAAAAGAAGAAGGACGAGGAGAAGGAGAAGAAGCGAAAGGAGAAGGAGAAGAAGAAGGAAGACAAGAAAAAGAAAAAGGGCTAAACCTCTGTTATAAGTACATTTGCGCTAGACAGAACAATCTTCAGTGAGGTAGTTCCTGCAGCGGTTTGGTCTGGCGAGGTGAAGGCGAACACTCCGGCAGATTAATCGCCGGAGCTGTGTCCCGTGCATTTATTCATAATTTCTCAGTTGGATTTGTTGTGCGGCTCTGATTCCTGATGTGTGGACCGCTTCATCCTACGGAGCATTGTGTCTCGTGAAGATGAAACGGCCCACGCCTCAGGAAAATGGAGGTAGTGCGCGTGGGAGATGCGAACCTAGAAATGAAGAGACACTGAATTAGCAACATGGCGGGCACAGGTAGATGGTGAGGCAGTAGATGAAGAGAAATCAGACAAAGGCAATTACTTTTGACCACACGGTGTTTCAGAACAGGTCTGTAATTTTGATCATCACTGAACATCGACGCTGCGAAGTGACCGGTGCAGGGTAAGGGTACCTTCTTCAGATGAGAGTGCTTGGTCCGTGTGTTGTGTGGAATAAATGATAGAAAAAAGGGAAGAGCAAAGATAAAAGCATTTTTATGGTAATGTCCTTGTTTTGCTCGGTTTTATCTGGGCAACTACGTGTGGTGTTTTTTCTTTCCTTTTCTTCTCTATGATTGGTGGGTTTATCCCGTTTTTGAATTGTGGTCGTGGGCCAGGGCCGGGGCAACGCGAGATTGGTTCAGAACGCCTAATCTTCATTCACAACAACGATATCAGTGCGCACGAAGGAACTCGGATTGATCGTTCGACGAAGGCCCCAAGTACGGATCTCTTCCGCACGTTCGTTCTTGTCGCTTTTCTCTATTTCGATTATTGTTTCTTTATTGTTTGTTTTTCGTTCTTTTAATCGTGATTATATATTGTGCACCTTCAAGAATAATAAATAGGGGTCAGGTAACGGGTGGGCGAGCATGTCAACGAGGCAGAGCGGAAGAGCGCCCTGGGCGGAAAGGCTGGAGAAGATCCTTGCTCGCGAGGGCAACGACAAGTGTGGCGACTGCGACACGCCCAGTATACTCCTCCCCAACTTTTCCGTTCCTGCTCTCCTCTTCCTCTCGTTCCTCCATCAGCCGCTTTTGTTGGCGAGGAAGCATCTTCCGGAGCGTTCTTCGCTTCTGGTCTTTGTTTATCTAATTTTACTTTATTATCCTATTTTTATTTATTTTTTTTGTCTGAATAACATTGTTTTGCGTGGGTACAGACCCTCGGTGGGTTTCTTCCAACGTCGGCAGTATCGTGTGCATTCGGTACGCACCGGAGCGCTGCCGCGCTTCCCTTCTCTCCTGTCTCGCTGTGTCTATGCGTGATCGTGCTGATACCTTGCTTGTTTGCGCTCTCTCCTGTTCACGACCCAAAGATGTTCGGGCATTCACCGTTCGCTGGGCACACACATCAGCCGCATTCGATCGGTCGAGTTGGACGACTGGAGCGATGACCAAATCCAGGTCCGTGCCCCCTGACAATGAGGAGGGCACACAACGAAGCGCCGCGTTTGCCGCTTGTGCCAACCAAGAAGTGTTCGATCGTCATCGCCCTGTGCGCGTGTGCAGTTTTTGGACAGGAAGGGTAACAAGCGAGTCAACCTCATCTACGAGGCCAACGTCCCGCCGGCAGTCAAGAAGATCACCGCGCACAGCTCCTTCGAGTAAGTGCTTGAAGCAACACGCGCACGCGCCACTGCACGCACGCACTCACGCACTCACGCGCCCTCCCCCCCCCTAGGGAAGCGACGAGCTTCATCAAGGCCAAGTACAATGGCGAGTTCAAGAGCGCCGCGGCCAATGGCTGGAAGGGCGCCACAGTAGCGCAGGACGCGTAGGCACTCCGAATGGTCGCTCGCTCATTCTGGCATGTTGGCTAACTGCAATGCTCCCTATTTGGCATGTGGCGGATAGAATGGACGACGTTGAGAAGAAGACACCCAGCAGTGCTGTGCGCCCTGCCGATGCTTCCCCCGAATCGGATCCTTCAAGAAGACGCACCCTTTTTCTCAAGTGCGTTCATTTCTCTCTGTGTGCCGTGCATTTTTGTACGCTGCGAGGTGCCTGCGTCTGGCCTATCGAAGAAGCGCTATTCTGTATTGACGAGCGGTGCCTATGGACAGGAACGCGCTATCGGCTCGAAATCAAGCTCTGGCGGACAGTCAGACAATCGGTACCGACAGCGAAGACGACAGTGAGGATGCTGCGAGCAGGGCTCGAGCCGGCCTTGTACCATTTCATCCTTCACAGCACATAGGCCTTTCTTCGCTTCGTGCGAACAGTGACGACTCACATCCATTCGTCTCGTGCATCTGCCTGCACCAGAAATCGTCGCTTAGCAGCTCCGGCGAAATCGGGTCTGACGCCGCCACAGAAGTGTGGAACACACTCGAACAGACCGGTGCGTACTCTGCCGCATCAGTGGTCGGTAGCGGCAGTGAGAGCTTACATGACGTGGGTTGGGTGGCAGGAGTTGGATCGGACCTAAAGCGAATGCAAATGGAAGAACGAAAGCGAATGATGAACGAAGCGAAGCAAAAGAAGGAAGCCAAGAAAAAGGAGGAGAAGGAGCGAAAGAAGAAAGAGGACGAAGAGGTGAAGCGGAGGAAGAAGGACGACAAGAAGCAGAAGCGGAAGAGCTGGTGGCGAGGAAGAGCCATGGACGGCGAGGCCATAGCGCTCAAGCACGAGATGGAGCAGATGATGATGCAGGGACAGAGCGACTTCGCCTTCAGTGGCGCCAGCGAGGACGAGCTCAAGAACAAGCGCGAGAACGACCACCGGAAGGTGAGGGAGCGCATGCGCATCTATGAGGAGGTCAAGCGGCAGCAGAGGGGGCAGACCGCGGAGACCACCTGCCCGCACTGCCACTCTCATATCGGTCTTCCCGGTCACCTCCAGCTCCACCACCACCGCCCGCACACGCGCCCAGAGCTGGACGTGTCAGCCGAGTAGGCGGCGGGTCCAATTTTCCTGTACGATACCATTTCTCTTGTGTGGCAAGGAAAGAAAGAAATTAACGACAATTCACACATTACTTAAAAATATTTTCATTTTTGCCTGCTTTGCTACACAAGAAAGCAGGAATTCGAAGCATGGAGCCACCAAAACGCAATTTGGGAGGCCTTGCAAGGAAATGTCTTTGTAAAAGTAGTACCTTGCTCTAACGATGACAACGAAGACGAAGACAAGCCACAGCCGGACTTAGTATAATCTCGAACTGCTCTTTGCTCATCTTTCTCGCTTGTTTGCTCTCCATAGAAAATCTACCGGCTCTCTATCGATAGTGGCGAAAGATGGACGCCGATGATTGGACACTAGCGAGTCTAATGTCCTGCAACGGAGCACTCGGCCTGGCGTCCCTCTTTTTGTGCTATTACTACCACCACAAGAAAGAAACTGCACTACGGGTCAACGTCTTCTTCCTCCTCATCGCGACTCACGGCATCGGTACCACACCCTCCTATTTTACTGTAATATACTTTTTTTCGTTCTTTTTTTTTTCCAGGGCTTTTCAGGGTACCTCCCCAAGGTTGAAGTTTATTTATTTATTTATATTTTTTTTTTCGTGGTTGCCCAGTGCGCTGCTTGTTCTTTGGGCTCTCCATCTACTACTCGGCGTCGCGCTCAGCGAGGGACTTCCTGGACGACATTCCCGGCATCCTCTTCTTCTCTGCATGCTGCTTCTTTATCTATCGTGCCGTACGTTTACTTCCCACCGCCATCAATGCAAGCGAGGGCGCCGGGGAACTTACGCCGCACGACACGGCACGACACGCGCACAGAAACCGAACGCCCCGCAGGACCGATCGTGCAGGCAGTACATTTGGCTGATGGGCAATTTCTACGTGCTTGCGATCGTGAACATTCTGTTCTATCTCCTCTACTTCGTTCTCCTCTACCTGGCCTTCACCTACCAGGACCAGAGCCAGCAGCGGGAAGGCGGCGGTGGCCATAACGACTCCGATGGTGAGGTCAGCGACAGCGTCATGATCGTCGAGACCTCCATCAGCGCCCTCTTCGCGACCGGCTACTGCCTCCTGGCGATCTCCTTCAGTCTACTAGGCATCCCGTTCTTCTGCCGCCTCGACCGCGACAGCGACGCCGGCTACCTCGAGATCGGCGACGCTGCCGCACACATCGGCGACAATACACTCTCGCAGAAGAAGAAGAAGCGAAAGAGCTCATCGACCAGCCTCAACAACAGCGAAAATGACGTCAGCGAGGCTGCAGCCGGCAGGCGCGGCGGCAGAGCCGCCACGGGTGTGCCGAGGAATCCCTCGCCTGACGAGTCGAGCTTCATCGACGTGCGCTTTTCGGCGAGCGACGACGAGGGGTGGTCGCACACTTTCGACGGCGACCTGGGCAATAACTCGCTGGCCAAGTGGCGAGTCGAAGAAGTCACTGACGACGAGCTCGAAGGCGGCCATCGTCACGTTGGCGTCGACACCGTGGAGGAGGATCGCTTCATCATCACCAAAAAGTTACCCACCAGCAGCGGGCCGAGCAGCGGTGCTGCCGGTGCTGCTGTCAGCCACCCCAGTCTCCAGCCGTTGGCCAACCCACTGACATGCATGCGCAAGTCGCTGCTTGTGGTGTGTCTGTGGCTGATCATCATCTGCTTCGTCGCACGCGTCACGTTCCTGGTCCTTTCGCTGTTCTTCGAGACGCCCGACCAGTACAATCTGCACACCGACGGCACGAGCGGACGCGAGGCGCTCAAGATCGTCACGCGCTTCTTGTACTACCTCATCGGCGAGGTCCTGCCGGCCCTTCTGCTCCTCACACTTCACTGCCACGTCATCGTCAACCTCCGCGGCAGTTCTTCTTCCTCCTCTTCTACGTTGCCATTGTCGTCAACCGCCACTGTGCCAGAGACCTCCGAGACCTCTCTTCTTCTTCCCTCCAGCAGCGGTGGCAGCATTCGAGGTGCGGCCGACACACCTCCCCTTCCAACACATCCATGCGTGGTCCTTGGCACCTAATCACTTCTTACGTACGCGACATGTCCTTGTGCGCAGCGTTGAATACTCTTACGAGGGATCCGACGGTCCCGCAGCTCGAATGCGACGAGCTGGTGATGGGCGAATTGGTCGGCTGCGGCTCTTTTGGCGTCGTCCACAGGTAGGTGCCGCCCGTTGATCCAAAACAGCGCATAGTGATCTAAGCTTGCTCCGCATGTAGAGCCCAGTGGCGCGGCCTGGACGTAGCAGTGAAGAAGCTCTACCTACCCACCCACATGCAAGAGCACGAGACCATAACCGCCTTCACCCAGGAAATTGCCCTCGTGAGGTTCGAGTCGCTTCTTGCCACTTCTTGCGTTCATCATATATGTGTTTTGTTTTTCTTCCTCTATCAACTTAAAATAATCTCTCATTTCTCTCCTGTTTCATTCGCGCAGCCAGTTGAGGCACCCCAACATCGTCCAGTTCCTCGTACGTCGTGCAGCATGCCAGGCTTCCACCCAAATGAAAACTAGCACTGATCACACACTCAATCTCGTTCGCACGTCCCCAGGGCTACACGCCACCACCTGCGCTGATGCTCATCACCGAGTTCATGCCCCATGGCAGCTTGACCGAAGTGTTGCGAAACGCCGCACTCAAGGGTAACATCTCCTGCTCAATCATTCTTGCCCGGAATCCAGACCCTAACAAGCCCTTTATCAACCAGAACAACTGAACCATCATCAGCTAATTCGCATGGCGCGGGATATCGCCCTCGGGATGACGTACCTGCACGGCTCGTCCATCCTTCATCGCGATCTCTGCCCCTCTAATTGCCTCGTACAGTCCCTCCTACCACTCTACCACTCTGATGTGAAGGGAGCAAGACATTGGACGCTGTCTGACGGCCGGCCGGCTGGGCGTCGTGGTCTGCAGGTTGACGGCAACCTGGTGGTCAAGATCGCTGACTTTGGGCTGGCACGACTCAAGTCCCTAAGCAGGACCATGACGCGCGGCCTTGGCACCCCAGCAGTAAGTTCCTCCTCGCTCTGGTTGCCACGACGGCAAGCTGCGCGTGAGATAGCTTACCGGCGTGCGTGCCTTGCGTATGTGTTCCCGTTATTCTCCAGTACATGGCGCCAGAGGTGCTCAAGAACCAGCCCTACACCGAGAAGGCCGATGTCTACAGTTTTGCTGTCTGCTTCTGGCAGCTCCTCAGCGGTACGTTTCCCCTCCGTGCGCTGGCGTGCGCAGGCAGTGCAATTGCTAAACACGGCTGGCAACAACGACGACGACAACGACAACGCAGGGGAGGAGCCGTACAAAGCGATGGAAGGTGCATACCAGATAGTGTATTCGGTCACCAACGGCGATCGGCCGCCACTGGCGGCATCTCTCGGCAAGGAGGAGCGGGCGCTCATCGAGCGGTGTTGGGCCAACGACCCGCAGCAGCGACCAGCGTTCAAGGAAGTCGTCCAGCGCCTCAACATCATCCTCAGCCTCGAGGACGACTATTGGGAGGCCGATGGCGACAGCGACGAGGGCGGCAAGGAACGAGCGGGGTATGGTGACGATGACTCAAACAACCGACGGCCTGCCTGGCCTTGATGTCTCTACATCTTATTTTCACGGGAGATCGCCAATGCACGTTCTTCTTTGGTCATGCCAGGAGCCGCGAGAAAGAGTGGGGACAGCAACGCCCGACAAAAACCATTAACTGCTGCGACAAACCCCATTGGGTGTCTTTTTCCCGTTCGCGCAGCAGAACAAGCGAAGCATACTTCCAAATTACTATGTCGACAGTTTCTCGACCAATGGGCACATCGTGTCGACCAGGGAACCGCTATCTTATGCTCGCCGGTCTCCGCGGTAATACCAGTGCTTTGTTTACACAACATGAAGGTCGCCCTCTTCGCCATCGTCCTCCTCGCCGCGGTTCTCGCCCTGGCCCACGCCGCCTTCATCCCCAAGGACATCGACGTCGCGTCGCTCGACCCCGAACACGCCAAGGTCCTCCTCGCCCTTGCCCAGCACAAGTGCGCCAACGCCACCGAGGCCGAGTGCCGCGCCTTCTTCGAGCCCGCCCCCTTCGACCACTGCTGCAAGGTATGCGACCTGTTTTCAGCCAAGTGGTTTTGATTATTTTTTTTATTTTTTTACTATTATTTCCCGGCGATTGCTGCTTCATCTTTATGCACGAGTCCTGCGCTAAAGATTGTGCACGGGGGGTATTAGGTCTGGGACAACGTCAAGTGTGGTGAGAAGATCTACAAGTGCATCAAGGACTGCCAGCATGGTCTTCAGAACTGCATCACCTGCCTCGGCCCGATGTGGGACAAGTGCTGCTGCTGTCTCGACAACGCCGGCATCCACGGCCTTCCCTGCCCTTCGTGCTGTGCCTAAGCGGTGTAAACAAGATGAGGCTTCAAATCAATATATCAGTATATATTTTTCCCTACTCTCTGCCGGAAATGGAAAACCATTATTTATTGTTTGTTATTTATTTGTTGTTGTTGGTTATTTATTGCCTGCGGGCTGCGCAACGGTCARGCCAATAGATCAGAGAAACTTGGGCAGCTGCAACGCAACGCTGTCGCTTGGTTCCCCCTCACCCTAAACGGTACCTTCCTGAGGCCACGTTGTTTCTCATCGGCAAGAACGAAACGCATCGCAGCGCAATCTCAGCTCTAAATTTAATTTTGTTGAGGATGGAAATTGGGATTGTGTAAAATCTTATTTTTTCAGTCTGATCTATTGCTGACCAGCTGGTCATCGCTGGTTGATCAGATGTATCGCAACGGCTGGGCCAAGCCCGCCTCGCCCACTCACATGGCCACCTTCGGCCGGCCAGGCGCTGCCGCGCCCATGGTGGGCCGACAGTGGGGCCCGCCGCCGGCCTACGCCCAGCAGGACAGCAGGGAACCCATGGGCGGGCCATCGTTCCCTCCCGCCGCCGGGCCTTACTACTCTGCGCCGATGGCATCAGCACCGCCACCGCTGCCATTCGCTGCCGCCGGTGGTGTCTACGGGTCGATGCCTGCCGCGTCGAGCATGTACGACCCCACGAACCCCACCATTGTCGAGTCCGCAGCGCCGCCGCACTCCCTCGGCTTCGGCGCGCCGGCGTCGCCCGCGTCGTCCTCGCGCTACGGCCAACCGTCGCCGGTCGCCTCGGCCGGCTACGGCCAGCAGCCGTCCGCGGGGCGCGACAGCCGCAGCCCCATCGGCGGCGGCTATGTCCGCTCCTCGCCGCACGAGCGCGAGCGGTTCAGAGAGCGTGAGCGAGACCCGCGGCTACGGGCGCGAGGCAGTGCCGAGCGGTGGGACCGAGACAGGGAAAGAGACAGAGACAGATCACGTGAGAGAGAAAGAGACCGAGACAGGGAACGAGACAGGGACAAAGACAGGGACAGGGACAGGGAACGAGAAGTGGAGAGGGAGCGGGAGCGAGAGCGGGACAGGGGTCAGATTGCGCACACGAAGGACGCGAGAGACAGGCCTCGAGAGAGGGACAGGGATCGAGACAAGGACCGAGACAGGGAGCGCGACAGGGAAAGGGAACGAGAGAAGGAAAGGAATCGCGAACGAGAGCGCGAGAAGGAGCGCGAGAAGGAAAGAGCAAAAGCAAAGGAGCTGCAGCAGCCGCTCGCTGGCTCTTCTGCGAGGGCATCCACGGAGAGCAGCAAGCAGGCTGTCGATGCCAAGCCAGTGGTGATCGACCTCAACGCCGCAGCCGCCGTCACGGCCTCCGTCAAGCCAGTGGTGATCGACCTCAACGTCGCTGCGGTGGCCTCTCCCAAGCCCAGCGGCAAGGACGAGGTTCGATCGAGCGAGACTGGCGACAAGCGCAAGCAGCCCGAGAGCCCTGGAGACAGCGCCAAGGCAAATGCGGCGGCGGGCGAAGGTGCGGTGACGCCGACCAAGGCCGGGACCGCGCCGCGCCTAAGACGGCTTCAGCAGCGGCGACCCGCGGCGCAACCGAAGAGCGAGATCGACAAGCAGGGCCTAGGCAGCATGAAGTTCAAGAAGATCAAGCGAGGCGACAACAAGCCGCTCGTTGACACCGCCGGTGAGGCCCAGCCAACACTCAAGGCCTCGACTGAGCGGGAGGACTCGCTGGACACCATGCTCAGCGCGCTCACAGAGGAGAATGGCGGCGGTGTGGTGGCAGCAACGACCGAAGATAGCACGCCGACGAAAACGAAGAGAAAGCGAAAAGCGGCGGTCGAAGAGGAAGACCTGGACGAGTTCAGGTCCACAGAGAGCGACGAGAGGGAGAAGGAGCAACAGAAAGAGGAGGAGAAGGAGCAAAAAGAACAGGAGGAAGCGCCGACAGAGCAACCGAAGAAGAAGAAAAAGACAGAGAAGAAAAAGGCGAAGGCCGAGAAGGGTGGCAAACAGAAGGCAAAGAAGACGAAGAAAGAGAAAAAGGAGAAAAAGAAAGCGAAGGAGAAGGAAGTGGCCGACAGCGAGGACGAACCCGATGGCGCAAAGGAGGAGGAGAAGGAGGTAGAGGAAGAAAAAGAAGAAGAGGAGGCCAAGAGTGCAGCGAAGGGCAAAAAGAAGCAGGGCGGCAAGAAGGGCAAGAAGGCCGCCGAAGCCGCCACCGCGAAGCCGGAGGAGGATGCCGGACCCAAGAACTACCTGGGCCTCACCCTGGTGCAGGTCTTGGGGCAGGAGGAAAAGCTCTTCGTACGTATGTGCGTGTGCAGTGGTGCGCGCGTCTAGAATTCTGACCACCTGTTCCCTTTTGGGTCTGTCTTCTTCACTTCAGGCGGAGCTTCGACGGAACGCAGCACCCGGTGACAAAACATAGTACGCACCCCAACACCTCATTAAACACACGCTTTGTGTGCGTGCAGGCGGTGTTGGTTCTCTTGCAATGATTGATTGTCGCCACCACCAGCTTTTGCCTGTATCCGGAGTGCGGGAGGGAGATCAGCGCGCAGAACCTTTTGCGGCACATGTACCGACATCAGCGCCTGAACGATTACGGTAACATCTCCTTTCTCCTTTCTCCTTCTTCTGTAAGCTGACGCATCGTGATGGTTTGTGGTGTCACACAACACACACAGGCCCATTGAACCCTGCCAACAGCCACGATGCGAAGAAGGAGGGCGTACCGGCAAGCCCGAGGGCTACGAGAAGCGCCGCGCGCGGCCGAGGGCGGGGCGGCCGAGGCAGCGTTGGCGGACGCGCCTCGCCGAGTCCTGCGCTGGGCGGCGAGGCGAAGAAGCCTGCAGGTCGACCGACTCGCGGGCGGCCACGAAAGCAGCCGGTCAAGGACGATACCTATGGCAGCTCCGACGAGGAGCTCGCCGCGAAGTGCGACGACGAAGCCGAGGAAGAGGAGGAGGAAGAACACGACGTCAATGAAGAGGACAACGAAGAGGAAGTGAGTGAAAGTAGTGCGGAGGAGGACGACCGGGAGGAGGGGAAAGAGAAGGAGAGGCACGAAAGGCACGGGAGTGAAGGCGAGGGCATGGACGAGACGACGAAACAGAAGCAGCAACAGCGAAAGCGAAAGCGGCAAGTCGATACGCCGAAGGCGACCGAGCACGAACGGCGACGTCCGCTTTTCACGGCTCCCACCACCATGGCCGCGGCAGCGGCGACGCGGCCACCACTAACCGAGTCTCGGGGTCTGGTTGAGGTGGAGGTCGACCAGGTCGCCGAGTTCCTCTTTCTCTCAGAGCCGCGGGGCGGCGCGTCGGCGTCGCCCGATGCTGATCTGATGGACTACGAGGAGGACCGCGCTCCGTCGGGCCGCATCGTCAGCACCATCGGCGACGTCGCTTTCCTCGAGGAGACCATCGACGAAAAGCAGCGACGCGAGGCACGCGGGAAGAGATCACCACGCGCCGCTGTCGAAGGTGCTCCGTCGGCTATCGYGGAGCTTTTAGGCGATGCCGACCTCCTGGGCCGCATCAGCGAGGCCCTCGCCGAGGGGCTTCGGCGGCGCAGCAGCAGTAGCGGCGACCACCACCCCGCAGGCGTCGATGCCACAGCGTTTGTTGACACGATTGTGCGGGAGAGCGAGCGGCTCGATAACCAGGTGCGCGCGCTTAAGGCCCAGCAGCGCGCCTTCGGCGATCTGCTATGCGCCGTGCTCGGCCGGGACCGGCGGCCGGGCCGTGAGACGGCCAAGGCGCGCGAGGCGGCCGAGGCCCGACGGCAGGAGCTGCACAGCGCGCGGGCCGAAGCCGAGGCCGAGGCCGTGCAGCAGCGGCAGCGGGCCGACCAGGCCGCACTCGAGCTGGCCAACGAGCGCCTGAAGGCCCGGCAGCACGAAGAGCTGCTGGCCCAGGCGCACCGCGAGATGGAGTACCTGCGGCGCGAGCTGGCTCAGCGGCAGCGCGAAGCCGACGCGCAGCAACCGCCGGTCGCGATGCTGGCGAGTCCCGGGCAGACTCTAACGCAGTACAGCGCACCACGCGAGGAAGACCACCAAGACGACCACTTGGAGAAGAACTTGGAGCGCCATGACGACAACGATGACGACCAGCACGGCGGCGACGATGTCAGCCAGCACTTCTCGCCGATCAGCGAGGACTCAGTCGTCCCCGCGCCACCATCCAGCGTGGACTTCATTGAGTTCATCTGATGCACAACACGACACGACGCGGCACAATCAAACAAACCCTCTCCATTGCGGCGTGTGAGACCACTAGTCGGCGTGGGGTCGGCAGACTCTAACGCAGCGCACCACGCGAGGACGAATCAGAGCTGACGACCACTTGGTGCCGTACACAACAAGGCGTGTGTCGATAGTCCTCCGCGTCGGAGACAAAAGGCTGACGTCAGCAAGACACACGTGTTCGTCATCACGTGGCGAACTTCACGCCAAGAGTGAACCAAGAGTGCCCGCCGCGAGCAGCCAAAGCGATGTTGGCGACACGAGAAGGAGGCGAGGCCGTGGTGCCGCCTTTGGTGCGGCGGAAGCGAGGCCGTCCGAGGAAGGTCCGCGTCGATTCAACCCTGCCCAAGATTTGTACGCCCTAGCCACCTTTTTCTTTTTTTTTTCTGTTTTCGTTTGAAAAAGAAATACATAATATATATAAAAATACAATTTCACTCAAATATATATTGTATTTTTTTCAACTTATTTCCAAATATTTTTTGTATTTTTTCCGATATATATAAAAAGATCATTATATTTTTATAATGTCAGCTGGCATTTACGGTATATGTGGGCAGTGGTCGACCTGCGTCCTGCGCCCACCCAGCCCGCTGCCGTGGAGGTCGAAGACCAGAGCAGTCGGTCCACCGACTCTGACTCCGACGACGACGACGACTCGTGCACCAAGAGCACCAGCTCAGGTGAGCGGATGAGCGCCAAGCGGAGGCGAAGCCAATGCGAGGAGGACAACGACGACCGCTGGCAAACGTCGCCGCCGCTGCCGCCGCCGCCATCGTCGTCGCTGGCGGTGAGCGGTGTGCTGGCGCTGTTGCTCGATGAAGTGCGCGACATGCAGCGAAGCGTTAATACCATGGGGCACAGCGTGGCCAAGCTCGCCACCAACCAGGACTCGCTCGACTCCATGCATCACAGTACGGCCCTCACGCATCACCTCATACGCGCACACCCACCGCCCGCCAAAGTGCTGATCTCATAGCGGCGCAGGTTTGAAGCGACAGCTGGACTCCCTGGGCACTGTGACCGTGGGGCGTTCGCCACCTGAGCCGCTCACGCGGGCGATGCCGCCCTTCGGCCACCACCACCACTATCAGACACTACCCTCGCTCCGGGACCACATCACCTTGTCGGATGGCCTTTCGCGCACCCGATTCGGTTCGCTCTTTCCCTTCCTCTCCAGCTACGACCTCGACTCCATGCCCTTCGTCATCGACGACCTGTGGTACTATAGCCCATACCACCGCCGCGAGTGGTTCGTTTCTCTGGAGCTCAGCGTGTGCGTGTGCAGTAAGCCGATCGTGTTGATGCGAGTGATCGACCCGCGGCTGATGTTCCGACCGATGCCGGTGATGGTCTATGGCAACCAGGCCTTCTGCGATCTCACCCAGTACCACCCGGTAGGCCGTGCCTCCATGCCTAGGCTGTGCCCAGTACTCAACACACTGACACACCGACACTGACACACGCAACACGTGCGACAGCACGAGATACAGGGCTTCATGGTGATGAAGATATTCCTCGCCTCGCAGGCCAACATCGACATGATCTCGCGGCACATGCAGAGCAACAGGTTTGTCAACCCACTTCCATCCGCACACTGACCACTGGGCTGACGATCACCCATGTGGGCGCACTCGAGCCAGGTCGGTGCTGGGCGTGGGGGAGATACTGCACATGCTGTCGACGATACGCGCGAAGGACGGCACGCTCTACACCGTCCACATGCGCAACCAGCCCTTCTTCGACTCGAACGGGAAAGTGAGTGCCACCGCCCCGCAGCGCTCAATCATGCAGATGTGAATTCTCATCGCTTGTGTGTGTTGGGTGTGGGGTGAATACAGGAGGCCTGGGGCCTGACGGTGATCGACAAAGCCGAACCGGTTGCCCCTGCCGACCCATCGGCTGCCCTTCAGCCGACGGTCAAGGTAGACGACGAAGGTACAGATTGGCACCCCACACTCACGCACGGGTCCAGAGCGCATGGCAACTGATGACCCGATGATGCATTCATGTCTCGGGTCACCCAGGTGGTCGTCTCTCCTTGCACTCACCGCCCAACGCCGAAGGCTGGGCTGAATCCGGCGGGTCTTCTCGGGCTCCTTCGCCACCGGCGTTGCCGCCACCATCACCGTTTTCCTCCTTCTCCGYTCCGGTCCCCGTGACGTGGTCTCAGTACTACACCTATTAGCACACCAGATGCACTCTCTCGACTACCGCAAGAGCACGAAGATGCAAAACGAAGAGTTGCGGGAATGTACACAAGACTTTTGGCCAGGTAGAGAGGAAAAATGTACAAGAAAAAACAAAGCGCACGGGCCGCGTTGTGGGTGAGGGTCCTCAGAAGGAGGTGGGGGAAGAGGGCAGAGCAAGCGACGAAGAGGAAGGAGATGGCGCGTCGGAAGAAGGCAGATAGGAGGGGAATATCATCAGGAAACTGTCAATATCTGGACCCAAGAACGGAGAGTGCGCCCGAAGATCCTCGTGGCTGGCCGGCTCCACGCGATCCACACAGGTGAGCGACCAGATTGCCTGGTGTGTTTTTTTTGTGTGACGTCACTCGTGGGTGTGGGCCGGCCGTAGGGAGCGAGCACACAGGCCAAGAGAGAGTGTAGCACACGTACGTTGCCTTCGGTGTCGAGGAGGACCTGCCAGCGCAGGTGCGCTTTGAAAATGACGTTGTGCTTTGTTCGCATCAGCGAGGAAAAGTTCAGCATGCCGGTCATGTCCTCGTGAGGCCTGTACCAGTCGGCGGTGTTGGTTGGCGGGTCAGCTTTCGGGTCCACACAACTCCCCATGGGAAATCAGGAGGAGGGAGGTGCACCTGTGCGCCAGATGCTGCAGGAAGGTCGCCTTGTTAGCCTGGTCGGGCATGGCAACCTTGTCAATCCCGCACCCTTGCAGCTCGTGCTGCGTCACGAGCGAGCGATCGTTAAGCGACTTAGTCCGGCCTACACAGTGGCGGTGAAAGCGGCCAGGCACTGGTGGGAAAGGCGGCGGATGGGTTGCGTACGAGCTCGTACTGCGTCAACGCGCAGAAGGCCGGGTTGGCGTAGACAAAGATCGGCCTGGGCATCGTGCGCTTCGCGAAGTCCGGCCACGCGCGCGAGAACGCGATCGGCTTCCTGTTGTGTGAAACATTTGCACTTCTGTTAAGGTGGGTGCTAAGCGCGCGGGGGTTTGAGAGACACGGAGCGCGAGTGATCGAATCACATACCGGAGGTCATCGACGACGAACGGGGTGTCGCGGGCGGCCAGGTTGAAGCGTTCGAGGAAGGGGAACTGCCGCACGAACTCCAGCCGGACCGCCCGGGCCGGAAGCGTCAAGTGTGGAAAGAGCTCGGCCACGCCGGGGGCCAGATAGTACGACTGGGGCTGCGGCTGCGACGACGACGACGATGCAAACGCCTGGAGGCCGGAAGAGCATGACTGCCAGGGCGACCCCCGGAGGGAGGAAGAGGCCGGTGCCGGTGCCGGTGCCGGTGTGTTGGTGACCGGAAGGGCGTCTAACGTCCGCACCAAGCCTACGGTAGGTAATTGTGTTGAGTTGGCACACCACCGCACGCACACACGCAAGACCGCACACGAGAGGTACCCTGCTGGCGGTCGAGGAGGGAGAGCTGTTGAGCGGACAGCCGGGAAACGCCCTTCTTGACCCCCTTGACGCTCCGCCGAATGTCGCGCAGTTCGTCGACCAGCAGCTGCAGCACGCTGGGCACCATCGTCGACACGGCCACTGCGCCGCATCCAAGAGCGCTGTCGTCCATGTCATCCTCTCGCTTCTTCTTCTTCTCGTGCAGTTCGTCACCATCGTCATCGACATTATCGACGTGCTTCCGCTTGCACCCAGTCGCCGCCAACGTCGGCGAGTTGGTCGTCCAAGAAGCCGGCTGTGTGGGTGCGGGTGGAGGTGGTCGCGCCACGCGGAGAGGCAGCACTGGCGAGGGGGTGAGCTCGTACTTGGAAAAGTCGGAGTTAAATTTACAAG
>CACVKS010000538.1:0-16260 GCA_902749335.1 Acanthamoeba triangularis
GAGGAACCGGTAGGTCACGTAGCGGCCTGAGGAACCGGTAGGTCACGTAGCGGCCTGCAGTCTCGGAGGGTCGGATGATCTTCACTACCTGGCCCTTCTGGAGCCCGTAGTAGCGCGCGACGGGATCGTTCACCTGAATTCGTGGGAGCTGCGAGTCCTCGAGCTTGTACTTGGCCAGGAGGGTCTGCTTCTCCAGTTCGGTGAGGAGTTTGTGCTTGGGGACGAGGATGTGTTCGGTGATGTTCACAAGGAGCTCGGCCTCTTGGAAATGTTCGATGGTGTAGCGCGGGGCCATTTCGGCGAAGACTTGCTTGGCAAAGGCGGTGAGAGTCTGCTGGATGATGACGATGGCACGGAAGACGGCCTCCTCCTTCATGCGATCGCAGTACTTCTTCACCGGGCGGACGCCCACCTTAAGATCCTCGGGCCAGAAGACGAAGATTTGATCCGTCGGGTCGTCCTTCTTCTGCATGAGAAGCGTGAGCGCCTCGCGATTGAGGGCCGATTCGCCCATGAATTTAGATCGGAACGAATCGCGATCCATGTCGAGATCGGACTGCGGCACGATGTAACCCCTGTCCTGCAGCATCTGCAAAACCGTCTTCCTCACCAAGAATACGCGACCAACCTCGTCCATCTCTGCTCCTAGTGAATCGAATTAACGGGTCTTGTGGCTGTTGTTGATCTTCCGCCTCCAGCGAAAATGATGAAAATTGGAGAGACAGGGAAAAATATTGAAGGAAAAAAAAAAAAAAAGAACTACGAAAAGCCCTGCCCATAAAGAGAGCACACACTGGTCCACAGACAGCACCATTGCTGATCAAAATCTGGCAACACATGCCAACCAGAGCAGCAACAGTCCTTAGTCCTTGTGCCTGCTCTCCAATTTATTGTGGCAAGACCAGGTAGCAATTTACAGTGTTGACCAAAAGGACCCACAAAAAGCACCATTTTTTGGATTTTCTTCCTTTTCTTTTTCTGACGCCTTTCACCGAAGGCAGGAAACAAAGAAAAGAACGGAAAATCAGCGAGGGAGAACCACAATGCATGGACACGAGAGGGCAGCACTGCGCACGGAGAAGGAGCTCCGGCACCAGGCCAAGAACGGGGTGGACTACCCTCCCGAGATACTTGATGCCTGGCGCGGGTATGTGTGTACAAGTCACACATTATTTTTTATTTCTGAAATTTGTTTTGTCACAGCAACTAACCGTGTGCACCACGTTGCCGACCTCAGAGAACAGCAGAGGCTCAAGTCCCTTCTCATAGACCACGACGACACAGACTGGGCCTATCCCCTGAGGTCGGCTGCCGCCCTGTTGCCTCCGGTGCGCTGGTCCTGCGCCACACGCTTTTGTGTCGGTTGTAGGCTGATGGCTGTGTCTTCTTCTGCAGGTCGTGACGCCACCCCCAAGCGCGCCAAAGGTTCAACCTTCGCGCCCATCGTGGAGTCAGGTGCTAGCACCCTCGTCCGCGAGCGCTCCCACTGGTACCCGATGCGTTAATCCATGATCCGGGTATGGATGAATGATAATGCTGCACGCTCACACTCCCGCGCGTCGTCTTGTGTGTGCTGAATGAAGCAGTTGCTGCGCCTCCGCGCGTGGTCGAAGTGGTGAAGGAAAAACAGCCGCTGACCCTCGTCGGCGGGGTCGATCTTTCCTTCTTCCGCGACGACAAGCGCACGGCCATCGCCGCCCTCGTCATCTGCTCCTTCCCGCAGCTGGAGGTCAAGGCCCTACCCACCCCCAGTCCCCACTTCTCATGCACCTCACTGCACACTTAGAACCACAAGCACTCACGCACCCTTTGATCCGACTCGCATAACGGCAGGTGGTGTACGAGATCTACAAGGTTGTCGAACTCACAGCGCCCTACATTCCCGGATATCTGGCCTTCCGTGAGGTGCCCGCTCTGGTGGGCCTCATCGACCATGTGCGGAAGAATAAGCCCCAGTACTTGCCCCAGGTAACACCCACACCCACACGACGCGTATCACACCACGATACACGGCGCACCAACATGCGGGCCTTGGTTTAGGTGCTGCTGGTCGACGGCAACGGCGTGCTTCATTATGGTGGCTTTGGGTCGGCGTGCCAGCTGGGCGTGCTGTCCGGGATCCCCACCATCGGAGTGGCCAAAAAGCTTCTCTGTGTGGACGGTCTCACCTCGGAAGTGGACATCGACCGGTGGCTGGCCAGGTGCCAACAGCTTGGGCGGGAGTGGGTCGAGATCGAGGGCCGCTCAGGCCAAATCCACGGAGCGATGATCAGGCCCCAGTCGGGCCGGCAGACCGTCGCTGCTGCCCGCAGCCGAGGCGGCAGCGCCGACCCACCCACGCCGCTGTTCGTCTCCCTGGGGCACCGCGTCAGTCTACAGACGGCGGTCGATGTCACCCTCGCCTGCATCCGGCGCACCATGCCCGAGCCCATAGACCAGGCTGGTACGCCCACACTACTCTGGCGGTCCCTTATTATGGCCCCCAGCCCGACGTCTGACATGTCATGAGAACCGGTGGTCACAGACCTGCGATCTCGTGAACACGTGCGGCAGCTCAACCAAGATTGTAAGAGAAAGGGCGAGCAGCGACCCCCCTACGGCCTTACGCTCGAGAAGGTGCACAACGGCTCGTCAGCGTCGTCCAGCACTGGGGGTCGGTACACCGCCACAGCGTCGCCTTCCGCCAAGCCCACGCTGCAGCCCGCAGCCAAGGCAAGCAACGCCAAACAGAGAAACGCGCGTGTGGGTGGCAGCAACAGACCAAAATGATCTTTGCCTGGACCGCACCACACTATAAATGGATGTTTTTCGACCAATGGGGGCAAAGTTGTATCTCAATTTACCCCGCTCACCGAAACAAACTGTAAATTCCTCGAATTAGGGAGGAATTCCCTCAAATAACCGTTCCCCCACGCCCCGAAATCGGTCGGGACACAAGCTCGGGATTGGCCCCGGTACCGTGTGGCCCGACCACGACCTTTTGTGGACCACAAAAAGAATGTTGCGACCTAATCCACCTTATTATTATTCGCACCAGCAACGCGCCGCGGCGAGAGTGCTCCAGAGCAAAGCCGACGAGGAAGAAAGAGAGAAGACGAAGCTCCGTCTCCCTCACACTCCACACTCCCCGCCCCTCCGTCACTCGGTATTGGCAATCGTGTGACTCGCAAATGACCCTCCTCGAAACGTCGATCGAAGTTGTCATCGTACCTCCGCCCGCGGACTTGCCCAGCAGCCCACAGCCCCATCACCTCACCTGCGCAGTCGAGGAGCTCCTCGTGCCCACGGCCTCGAAGGTCGTCGAGAAGAAGGAGGGCCTTCATATGGAGCAGGACCAAGAGGAGGAGCACCAGCCCTCCTTGACCACCGCCTCCACCACCATCACGCCGCGGCCGGCGCCAACCCTCAAGCGCATGGTCACCTCCATCTCATTCGACCCGCTGCCCACCCTCAAGAAGGAAAAGGATGAGAACAAGCAACAACTCCTCGCCGTCACGTCCACGTCTTGTCCGTCCGCACGACGACGACGACGCGAGATCTCGTTCGACATCAGCTACAGCCCCCACGTGGTGCCTCGGTCGCGTAGCGACTCGCGAGCCATCACCTGCACTGTCGAAGCCGACAGCGCGGAGACCGCCACCATCGCCACAACCACGGTAGCATCCGATGAGGAGGAAGAGGACCTGACGAAGCGGCCGACGTGGGTGCCGGACAGGGAGGCGCCCAGCTGCCACCAGTGCGCCAAGGGCTTCACCTTCATTCGGCGACGGCACCACTGCCGCGCGTGCGGCGGTGTGTTCTGCGGCGCGTGTTCGTCCAATCGCATCACCATCCCGCGGCTCGACTACACGTCGACCGAGGTGCGCGTGTGCGACCACTGCTGGGTGCGCGAGGCCGAGCTCCGCTACCGCAAGCCGTCCGTCTCTCTCTTCGCGTCGGCGTCGTTGGTGCCGGCGTCGGCCGTGCGTCGACGGCCGCGTCGCCAGTCGCTGAGCAAGTCGAGCGAGGTGGCGATCAACAAGAACCTGCTCAAGCGGAGCCTGCGCAACATGGAGATGGCCGCAGCGGCGGCCGTGGCCAAGGTGCAGGCCGAGCAGGAGCAGCAGAGAGAGGAGAAGAAGAACGAAGACGTCGAACGAAAGGAGAATAACTGAGGGCGGAGAGTGGCGAGGAACGAGCGAGGGAACACGGCAGAGACGTTTCCTTGGCCGGCACGACGAAGAAGAGAACATTTCTCGAGAGTCGAAGAGGGAAGTGATCGGCTCGCTTCCGTTTTTTTGTAGAAACGATTTCCATTGTTGTACACTACACGAATGAACACAACTTTAGCAGATCTACACACGTTTTTTAACTGTACTGGTCTTATCACACAAGGTAGTGCCTCATCTTCTCGCGGAGAAAGGAAGTGGCTAAGGAAAAGAAAGAGGAAAATAAAACAAAGAAAAGAAAAGCAAGGATTCGATCTACTCTTCTCACGTCGGGCACGACACTTGCCGAAGGTCACCGAGTGTCTTTTCAATCACGGGAGATTAGGTGCACATAATGACGACTGCCTCGCCGTCTCGCAGAGCTAAGAACGTTACCCAGTACGATTTTCTGGATGAACCCCACGTTGTGGTGACAGACGGCGCCTCGTCGCCGTCCGCTTCGTCCTTTGGCCTCAGCTTCCCCATCGCCTCCCCCGGCCTTCGATTGGCCCGAGGTTCGGCCCAACATTATGCTAGCAGCGTTGTCCCAACTATTTTATCTCGATTTACTGACCAAGATAATCAAACTAATTGCTTGCCCGTGTCCAGATGCTGGCGAACTGTTTCAGCTCTTTTTCAAGCACAACGTCAAGCACGATATCAACTTCACCTTGCGCGAGTTTGAGGTGCCTCTCTCACCCACTCTTTCGTTCTTCTATCGCGACCTGCATGCGCACCGCTCACGCTTGCGTGGCACTGACGCGACCACACAGAAGAAGCGAGGCACACTGCCGCAGAAGACCGTCGAGAACGCCTTCGAAGTGCTGCAGCTGGCGCACAAAAGCTACGCCAACAGTCAGCAGTTGTTCGATCAGTATGGCGGCACTGCTGCCACCATCTCCATGGACTGCTGCCAAATGATCAAAACCCAGCTCTCCAAGCACACCTCCTACCAGGTACTGCTTGCCTGCCTGCCTGCTAATCGTTTGGAGCTCACACTCGCTTGCATGGCTTGGGCACGCGCAGGAGGACCGCCTACAGGCAGCAGCAGTGAGAGAGGAACAGAGACACAAGGACAAAGCACGCTACGATGACGTGCACGAAGAAGAACGGCAGCGGGTGGACGCTGAATTCAGCGAGGTACGCACACCCGTTTTCACCGCACTTGCTTGTATGGAAGACTAATCCACAACCCGAATTGCTGTGCTCGCAACTCAGCTGGTGATGACTCTGGACGAGCGGTACACGGCCCAGTTCAAGTACGTGCCGAAGAGCCAAGACGAACGAGAGGAGCGCAAGAAGCAGATACGGAAGGAGGTGCTGTTGCAGCAGCTGGCCATTGTACAAAAGCGAAGGGCTGACAGGAAGGCAAGGAAGGAGAAGGAAAAGCTGGAGAAGGAGGAAAAGGAAAGACTTGAGAAGGAGAAGGCCGAGAAAGAGAAGGAGGAGAAAGAGAAGCTCGAGAAGGAGAAGCTAGCGAAGGAGAAGGACGAGAGGGAGACGCTCGAAAAGGAGACTGAGAGGCTCGAGAAAGAGAAGGAGGAGAAAGAGAAGCTTGAGGAGAAGAAGAAGGAGAAGGAAGCCAACCAAGACTCTGCAACGCAAGAACGGCCACCGAGCAGCGACCAGAGCACGGACGATCAGTCTGACCCGATCGAGGATGGAGAAGAGGACAAGCCAAACGAAACCGAAGTAGAGGAACATGGACACGAGGCAGAGGAAAAGGCAACCACAACCACACCAGAGGAAGAGGACGACGAAACCATACCCGACGAAGTGAGCGAGTTGTTGCCCACCATTTGATCACAAAGACAAACAATATTGTTTCCATTTCCAGGAAATACAGAATTAAAAGAATTTTCTGCGGCGCGAAAATGAATTGTGTGTAAAATTCGTCCGTGTAGCAGCGCCACTACACGTCTCGCTCATTCGCGTCTGGATGCAAAAGAAGAAGGTGTACACAAGGAAGAGCAGGGCCAAGCAGCAGGTAGAGGCAGCACAGCAACAATGCAGTACGAAATTGACGATCGGCAGCCCCAAATCGGCGGACATCTACGCGGTGCTGGACGCGGCCAAATCGAGCAAGAAGAAGGCCGCAGACGAACCACGGCAGCGTAAAGCCGCAGAGAAAGAGAAGCGTTCGCCAGACAAATCCGCAACTGCAGATGAGCCTGCACCAAGGCCCACTACCTCGAAGGGCACTAGCACTTCAACGACGACGTCGTCTCGCACCTCCTTTATCTTCACTTCTGCGCGAGAGATCGAGGAAGCCCGGGTCGATGCCACGTCTGAGCGCATAAAGAAGGGCCGCGAGGATGCACGCGAAGCTCGGAGCAACCTTGCTGGTTCGCCAACGAAGTTCAGGATGGGCTCCACGCTCTACCACGCGCGACCGAGGCCGTTTGCTCGCGACACGACCCTCACTGAATACTTTCCCTCCTACGACCGCTGGGCCACTTCGAACGGCGCGCATCACTACGACTTCGATCGACACAACGCCGAGTTGGAGGCGCTGGGCCAAAGCGGACGCCGCGAGAGATCAGCGAACGGAGGCCTCGGGATCGTCAACAGAACGTGGGCTACGTCACCCGTCACGTCTCCCGTCTTGTCGTCGCGTCCCGCCTTCAAGCGCGAAGGGTACTACCCGTGTTGGCGCTTGTCCTTTGTTCGTTCTCAGTGTGCGCAACGGTGCGCACCTCTCACTGATGTGTGCTTACTGTTCTCCTTCTACTCTGCGTGCAGCTTGCAGAACCTGGGCAATACGTGCTACATGAACGCGGTGCTGCAGTCGCTACTCTCCTTGGAGACGTTCGTGTCGGACATGAACAGAGATGAATTCATTCAGGCGCTGCCGTACACGTCGTTCTACCAGGCCCTCCTGCAGGTGTGTGCACCTGCCTCTTCCTCCGTGTCACACATAGCGCAATTTTGACCCTGCCCTTTTTGTTGTGTGTGTGTGTGTGTGTGTGTGTGTGTACCGTGTGGCAGATCGCCGTTGAAATGAGGCGCGAGAAGCACGGCATCATTAACCCGTGGCCAGTCAAGGACGCTGTTGCTCGGATGGCCAAGCAATTCTCGGACTGGATGCAACAGGTACTTCCTCAAGGCTTGGTGTTCATCATCTACTCTTCACGCCAGTAGGAGACTAATACCAGTCGTGGTGTTGGTAGGATGCACACGAGTTTTTGGTAAGCTGTCTGGATCAGTTGGAGGGCGAAATCGACAAGATCGGCCAGAGCAGCAACGAGGCCAAAGCGGAAGAGGAGAAGCAGGGCGAACGCGCAAGGAACGAAAAGTGTCCGGTCTTCCTCAACTTCGAGTCGGAGGTGGAGCACACCTTCACCTGTCGCAATCCAGACTGCGAAAACGTAGCCCGAAAGCCTGAGCTATTCAGGGACTTCTCACTCGAGATCATCGAACCGCCGCCCGGAGCAAGGTATGCTTGCGCTTCCAGTGGCCTGCGCTTAGTCACGTTGCATAATGATGAACGCGATCGTACAGCGAGACAGACAAGCACAAGCCATCAGTGCAAGACCTGGTCAAGTTTTGGTTTCAAGGCGACGAGGTTGTGGAAATGCGATGCGGCAAGTGTGAGGAGGCAGGAGAAGCGGACGTCGGACACAAGTACACTGCACTCTCTTTATGTGCGTTTGGTACCAAGTTACTGACACTCTTCGCCGCCCTTGCAGCTTTCTGCGACTTCCGCGCGTGCTCATACTGCATCTCAAGCGCTTCAAACCGCTGCCGACAGACATCTTCACGATCCGCAAACTCCAGGACATGGTCCGTCTCAACAAAACCATTGACCTCGGTACGACGTCATACCTCAGATCTCTTTTCTGCGTCTGGTCGCGTTAGTGACTTATATACCGGCTTCAGGCTTCTGTTGTGACCGACGCACGTTCGACCCGTTTGCGCCAGGGCCGCTCAACCTTCCATCTCACGACGCCGCGTTCAGTCCCACCTCTCGTTCTCCGTCATTTTCGCATTCACCATCGTCGTCGTCGGCCCCGTCCCCCTCTTCATCGTCGCCCCTTACGACCTCTTTGGTGTCGGTCAAGTCGTCGGAGTTCAAGGTGCCCGCACCACATTCCAAGGTGGTCGTACCTCCCACGTCGTCATTCCCCACGCCCAGTGGTGCAAAAGGCGGAGAACACATCGACGACGACCTGTCTACGATCATCGGAGGAGGTCTCGCCCACAACAAGCGGCAGCGGACGCAGAGCAGTGCTTCCACGAGCATCTCGACCAACGGCAAGCTGAGCGAGGAGGAGATGATTGCGCGAGCGCTGAAGGAGAGCGAAATGTCCTTTGCAGAGGAAGCAAGACGAGTAGAGCAGGCCAAAGAGGAAGAGCGGATCAGAAAGGAGCAAGAGGAACTCGACATGGCCATCGCCATGTCGTTAGAGGAGGGACAAGACGATGAACAAAGGGTCCGCATGAAGAGGAAGAGGAGCATCGCCAAGGTACATTCTATACTTTGTAATCCACACAGCAATCTTGCTAACCTCGAACCTCTGCTCTATAGGACCCAATGCCTAGCGAGCGTGCCGCAGCAGAGACGAATAGAACCTCTTGCGCCGCATCTCCGCTTCGTGTACGACTCACCGTTATTAGTGAGCTATGGGCTTAGCCGTTCTAAACGTGTAAACGCTTCCACAGGTATCTCGTATCTTTGATGATGAAGCTGCGGACCAGCAGGAGTGGCGCGAGCCTCAGGAAAAGTGCAACGCTCTGTACCACCTGGTAAGTACCCGCTTTTCAAAGACTATTCCCAGTTGTTGGATTGTCTGATGGTCTTCTTCTTTTTCGATGGGCAGAGAAGCATCGTGGTGCATTGGGGCGCCAAGGCCAGCATGGGCCACTACACCTCCTACGTACACAATCCCACGTTGGGCCAGTGGAAGGAGTACAACGATGACAGAGTCTACGAGGTACGCCCCCACTCTGTGCTACGATCTTTGCGGGACGACGCACCAAGGCACAAGTTTACTGATCGTGTCCGCACGTTGACAGTTGAAGGAATCCGCGGCCTTGGGCGAACAAGCGGAGAAGAACGGGTATCTGCTCTTCTACGTCCATGACTCAGTACAAAACCCAGCGCGGTGCCAGAAGGCGACTGCACGGAAAGCTACGATCGACGCGGGCGTTGAGAATATCCGCAAAGGCAAGGAAAAGCAGGAAGCCGACGAAGAGGAAGAGAGGGATCGCGGGCAGCGGATACGGGACGTCATGATCGACAACCAAAAAGCGACGAAAACGAAGAAGAAGCCCTACAACTTCGACGAGGCGATGGACGCGTGCAGCAACATGGCGGAGGACGGCGATGACATCCTCAATCTCAGCTTCTTCGGCGATCTGGCCAACAACAGCACGAACAGCACCGGTGATGGTGCGAAATCAGCCGACACGCAAAAGCGCGACGAAGAGAAGCACAAGACGACGCCAAGCCCAAGTGTTGATGAAGGTGCGAGGGCGGCCACGCGAAAGGTAGCGGTGACGAAGCCCGCGAGAGAGGACGGCAGGACGAACGACAAGGAGGAGAGCAAGGGGGACAGTGCTGATGATGAAGACGAGGAGCTCAAGCGGGCCATCGCTCTGTCCCTCGCGGAAGCCACGGAGAACGACACGAAAGCGAAAGAGGAGGAGGCAACGAGGAAGCGCGCCGACGAGCTGGAACGCAGCGCGAGCGTTGAGATAGCCGACGACGATGACGAAGACAGCGGAGGGCTTGAGGACAAACGAAAGCGGAGGAAGAGGCAAGCACCGTGAGCCAGAAATCCAGCCTGGAGCGGATTCTCTCGAGTACAAAATCCAAGACAGGATTCAGCAATTAAAATGTCAATTGTCTATTTTTGGGGCCTTTGGGTGAGAGTACAACAGCATTACCCTTGCCACACCCCCTGCACTGCACATGTGATTGATGACTTACACTGCTTTGTGTGTGTGTACATGTGCAGGTACCCAGGGGCAGCTCTTCTTCAATGTGTGTTGTGTTGAACAGCCCAGCTGGTGGAGTTGCCTGCATTCTGATCTGACTGCACACCCACCACTGCACAAACCACACACACTCACACACCACACATGCACATGCATGAGCAGATTATGTGAATTGTGGTTTGTGTCAGGAGAGCATTGCATGGTTGGATGAGAGGGAGAAGTGTACCCACTGCATGCTATGTGGCTGAGTGCTATGCCAGTGGTGAAAGAAGTGCAGGTGCATCCATGAACTCCACCACCACCAGGGACCACCACAGCTACTGTGGCTTTTCTCACCCAAGGACAAGCCAGGTTGCGTGCCCAGCATGGTGCAGCCACTGTGCCACCACTGCTGAGGAGCAACCAACAATGGGCGCCACCAGTTCATCAAGGTGTGCATAAAGACACACTTCTCAAACCCCTCACACTGCCAGCTGATCAAGAAAATTATCAATGATCAGCTGGCAGTCCTCAAGAATGGCAACCAACACCTCAACAACCTCACATTGGATGACAAAGAGGAGGAGGTTTTTACATTTCATCACACACCTGAGCTCACTCCCTGATCAACCTTTCCAAATTTTATTTTTCTCTCTCACCACTCTTTTCATCAATTTGTTCTCAAGTATGTAGATCATTTAAGTTGCAAATTAGGCCCACCACCATCAAGATTGAGCCCCACTGCTGAGATTCTTTTCATTCTGCTTCACTTACACCACTACCCAGTTGATATCTTCTTAGGTTCTATATTTTTCATCTCTAAGAGCACTGCACAAGCCATCAAGACATGCATGCTTGATTTTTTGTATAATTTGTTGTCACCACAACTTGTTTTCCTGATTTTCAGTACAGATGGGCACACAGGAAAGAGGCTTTTTTTCCTGGTGTCTATTATACCTGGGTTGTTGATGGATCAGAACAACCCATTTCTGGTTCATTAGATGATGGGTTAAACTCTTTGCTTTATTCAAGCAAAAAGAACCAACACTCTGTCACTGTTCTTTTGTTTGTTACCATGAATGGGCAGATTATGGGGCTCTCTTCATCTTATGGTGGTGCAACAAATGATCTACAAATTGCAATTGAAGAATTGCATAAATGGAACCACTTTGAACCAACAGAGCAAGGCATGGGTGATGCAGGCTTTGAAGGTATGAGATCTCACAGCATTTGTGCTTGGGCATTGAGTTGACCTGTGATCTTATCTAGGGCTTGATAAGTATGGTGTTGGGATAGACTGCCACCATGTGGGACCAGACAGTTCAGAAGATTCTCTTCCTGCCAGGAACAGAAGGTTGCAAATTATTGCAAAAAGTTGCTAAAAATGGTGCATTATTGGTCGGTTCTCCGTGCGATCCTCAGCGCCCATGAGACGGTCAAGACCACAAACACCGAAGCTTGCAACTGAAGCATGCTGTTACGGCCAGGGTTTCGAGCCACCACGACCGCACACTCTCTTAAACTGCGGCAAACGGACTTGTGTTGCGGCAGATGAAGGCGACACGCAGGTTGGCCAAGCGATCCAGAGGTGTTGATACAACCGGAGACAAGTTGCGGTTGCTGGTGGGCGGGTTCGAGTCCTCTCCCTGGACTCAGGAGCCAGGTGGTGAGTCTGAACCGGGCCTGTTTCTCCTCCCGGTTCCTGCCAGTTGGCCAATGCTCAGCAACGATAAATTGCCGACATCTACGGTGCCCCCTAAAATCCCCCAAACAACTGTCGATAGCCCCCCAAGTGTAAAGGTTTGGGGAGGAAATAGGGGGGACGGTTGGGGGTCGTGTGTGGCGCCGCGGCGGTGCCCAACCCCCAAACACGCCACAGTTGGGGGGACATGCACGCTCTTCTCTCTTTCCTCGCTCCCTGTCCCTCTTGTTCTTGTTCTTCTCCGTCTTCTTCCTCTTCTCTTCTTTTAGTCAAGGCCCCAGCCCACTACCCTTCCGGGCCGCTTGAGAATGGAGGGCGGCGGAGGAAGCGGCAGCTTGGGCGACCGGCAGCAGGGGCCAGGGCGAGGGCCACCCCTTCGGAGGACTGCCTCCGGCGGAGACCTATCACCGGGTACGACGGCAGCCGCAGCTCATCTTTGTTTCATCTATGCGTCTGGCATCAGATTTATTATTGATGCGCACTACTCTGCCCACAAGGGTTTGATGATGGGCACACTTACGATCGATTTTGCTTCATCTCTCACATCTGTTTCATCTTCTCTTTCTGGTTTGTGTTACAAAGGCGGTGACGGCAGCGGGCAGCTGCAAGCGGGCCTGTTGCACAGTCACGCGCACCACCACCTGACCCTGTCGCCCCAACCACAGCTGCCTCGCCATCTGTCCTCTCCGCCGCTGCCGCATCACATCCAGCAGCTCCAGCAGCAGCAACAGCAGCTCTCGATGCAGCATCAACAGCAGCTCGCCCTGTCCTCCTCGCGACATCATCACCCGCTCATGCATCATCTCGGCGGCGGCATGCCGCACAGCCTGCACGAAACCTCGATGGGTGTGGGCGTGCACCACTCCGAGCCCGACCACCTCGACGTACGTCGCACCAGGGTGTGTTACCTGGCCAAAAGATGATGCGTGGGGTGGTCGTCAGTGTTCTCCGGACCGAGTGGCCGATTTGCCAGACACGCCTGTGTGCTTACCGTTCTTCTTTTCGTTTGATTTGTGGTAACGCGGTCGTAGGATCCGCTCACCTCTTCCGGACCTGTGCAGCTGCATGACGGGCTCACCGACTCGCACCAGGTACCACTCCGCCCTCACTAGCCAGGCTAGCGCACCACCAAAACCTCTAAAAAAGCCACAAAACGCAAACACAAAACACACAAAACGCCGCTACAGGCCTCGCTGATGCGGCACAGTGCGGAGGCGCAACACCTCATCTACTCCATGCCGTACGTGATATTCCCTTTCTTTCCCACTCCACTCACTTACGCCTGGCGCAACTTTCGTTCTTTCTCGATCGAGGGAGCTTGCCGTATCTCGGCAACATCTAGATTTTTTAATGTCGGGCTACTTCTTTGATTGGGCGACTTTTTTATTGGCAAACGTGTTCCGACCTTCCGCTAACTTTCCTTCTTTGGCCTTGCCCTGTAACCAGACCGAGCCATCTCGGAATCGCCAGTGGCAGCGGCTTCCCTACCATGGCCTATGGCCACCACTACCACCACCAGCAGCACCAACCACCACTGCCACCGCAGCACCATACTCAGCACCGATCACCGCACCAGCACCAGCAACAACACCAGCAACAACACCTCCAACACCAGCAGCACCAACAATTCCCACCACCAGCGGTAGCCGACGAAGACGAAGAAGAAGCGCCAGGTACGTTCCACACAACAACCAACCAGAAAACTCGCACAATCTGGTGATCTGCAACCGGACCTGTTTAGGAGAAAACGTGCAGATCGTGAACGTAAGCTGACTTTTTTCGGGGTTTTATCTTCTGATTTTTTTGAACTTGTGCCCACGGCAGATACGCCAGTGACGACTACAACGACCACGCACGGCGCGAGGGGAGCAGCAGAGGCCGGCGGGGAGGAGGCGGGCGAAGGCGAGGAGAGCATCGGGAAAGACGGAACGCGATTCGTTTCGCTGCGGGAGCGAGAGGAGATTGCCCGATGGGCCTACAGGACCTGGTTCAGGTACCACGACACCAGCTCCGTTGCAACCCTACCCACCGTTGCTCTTACCTCAACCACACGACACACACGCACCACCGCACACGACAGAGTGAAGCCGGGACACAAGGAAGTGAAGGACAAGTGGTGGGCGCTCTACTATCGTAAGCTGTTGCCGCAGTACCACCTGCGTGATAATTACCTCGGGCGGAAGATCAATCAGTGGATCGAGGAGGACCTGGAGCCCCTGAAGGTGGCCCATCCCGAGCAGTTTGTGCAGAAGGCGCAAGGCAGGCCGGGACGCAAGCCCAAGATCCGAACCAACCCCGATGGTGCGCTCGCGCTCAATTGCCCAGCAAAACGTCCACGTCTACCACATGGCTCATGTGCCGTATTGCGTGTGTCGTGCTGCGTGTCGCGTACAGGAACGCTGATGAAGAGACGAAAGCCCAACAGCAGCAAGGAGGGCACGATGCCCGCCTATGCCAACGTGGAAATGATTCAGCCCACAGCCAACGAAGGTACCACATCAGTTGTGTGGTGGTGGTGGTGGTGGTGGTGAGCTGACGTCTGCGGGTGGTCGCTGTTGCAACGTGCAGGAAGGGACACGCCAGCCATGCAGAGGCTGGCCACGTGTTGCGTGGACAATAATGTGGATTGGAGCGCAGAGCAGCTGGAGACCGATATGGCGTGGTTCAAGAAGAATCGGCTCCAGATAATGGAGAACATTCCCAGCCTCACCAAGGGCAGCAAGCGCAAGGTAGCGGCAGCACCCTCTCCCGCTCGATCGAGGCTGATTGGTTGATGCTAATTGGCGAAAGCGTGTTGTGTTCGTGCGCAGAAGGAGCAGGGCGGAGCGACACCGAAGCGACACCGGCCCATGGATGATCCACCAAAGCACGTGCACAGCTTCCCCGATGGAGTCGAGCTTTCCTGCGACATCCCCTGGATTAAAACAGGTGCGCGGCCGCCACCACCATCCATCGCGTCTCTCACGAGCCCGGAGCTAAATAGCGCTGACTCTTCGTTCTTCATTTTCGCTCTTCGTTCTTCGTTCTTCGTTCTTTGTTCTCTGCAGACATGCACAAAACGGCTGAGGCCTACGTCATCCAGATAGACTTGCCCGGAGTGGCCCCGGAGACGGACCTCTCGGTGAAGACCGACGGCAACAAACTCGTGATCAAGGTTTCCCCCCTTCCCTTTTTGCGTCCCAGGCACAGTGGGGTTGACCGCAGTCGCTGGTGCAGGGCGAGCGGAAGAATCGGCATTCGCTGCTCTCGCCCGAGAGCGAGAGCACGCTGGAGAATCTGTTGGTGCAGCGACCAGAGGGTCCCTTTTCGCTCCGGGTGGTCCTTCCCCCGCACGCCGACATCGCTCATACTGAGCAGGTACCGGCAACCATCACGATTGTCCCCGGTCGTCATCAGCAGCGCCTGAATGGGACCACTCACTCACTGGGCTCTCTTTTCCCTTTTCTCTCCACAACCCGCGCAGAGGTACAGCCACGGGGTGCTGACCATCAAAGTCCCGCTCAAGGCACCGCAGTGGCGCACTCTCGACATCCTGCACCTCAGCCCCAACCGCTCGAACCTTGTAGATTAGTATTTATTTATTTTCAATAACTAAAATATATAAAAAAAAAACAAAAAATCATAAACCTTTTCTTTGCTTCGCGTGGACATGGCCGACCAGCAGGTGCCGCCAGCGTGGGGCGATCCGGCCACGCTCATCCAACAACCACAGGGAGGGTTCTCGCCTCCTCGCCACCCATCTCCTGCGGCATCGCCGCACTCGTCGCCCCCTCCATCTTCATCGTTCGCCATTTCGTCGGCCCTTCCATCTTCAGTGTCCTCGCCCAACGTGGGCAACCAGCCGCAGGTGGTCGAGTACGAGCAGAGCTTCGGCTTCGTCGAGGTGGGCGAGGGCGAGCTCGAGGGCGGTGGCTACAAGCTCAAGCGGAATGCATCGACCGTCGTGCTAACCGGCGACGGCTTGGCCCAGCACCAGCGGCAGATTGAGAGCCTCGAGCGCGGCATGGACGACCTGCGCGTCGAGTTCGAGCGGCTCAAGCTCCAGGTGTTAGAGTTCGAGGAGGAGAACCACCAGTGGTCGCTACGCTACTCGCGCCGCATGGCCGTCGTGGCCAACGCCAGCCTGGGTGCGTGGATCTTCTGGTCGCGCTTCATCCTCTTCGTCAAGCGCCATAAGGCCGAGCTCATCCAGGGCTGGCTGCGCTCATCTTCAGCATCTTCATCTTCCCCCTTTTCATCTTCATCTTCTACATCGCCAGCCGCCGTCGCTACACGTGCGGCCGCTCCGCTGCTGCGCCGCACCAAGCAGTCGCTCGTGCGGCAGGCCATCATCGGGGGCGGCCGGCTCAGCAAGCGGGCCACCTTCAACAAGCTCTTCACCAAGGGCTACATGTTCGCCATCCGCCACTCGTGGGTGTTCCTCCTCTCGTCGTACCTCATCACCCGCAAGGG
>CACVKS010000539.1:0-16250 GCA_902749335.1 Acanthamoeba triangularis
AACCTCCGGCTTGGCTGGTTCGACGGGCTGCACCGAGGACACCGCCGATGACATCGACGACATCGACGTTGACTTGCTCAGCAGGGCCTGGTTGGCCTGGCGCAGCTCTTGGTTCTCCCGCGTGACGGCCGCCAGTTCGGCCTTCAGCCGCTCGATCTCGGCCTTGTCCTGCTCGGCCTTCTTCTTCTCGCGCTCGAGCAGGGCCTTGGCCGCCGCCTCCTTGCGCTGCGCCAGCTCCATCTCCCGCTTCCGCCTTTCGGCCGTGCGCCTCTCCCATTCCTCCGACTGGCCCACATCCTTTTGCTGAGCAGTCAATCGCAGGTCCTGTGTCGCGTGTGCGTGTGTGTGTGTGGTGTGTGTGGTGTGTGTGGTGTGTGTGGTGTGTGTGCGATGAGGGAGCATGTCAGATGGACCACAGAGAAAAAGGTGTGTGTGAGAGAGAGAGAGAGCAGGTACCTTGGATTCGGCTTCGGTCTTCCAGTACTGGATGTCGTTCATCAGATCGGTGCGTGCCCGCTCCGCCTCTTCCTCCCACTTGCGCCGTTCTTCCCGCAGCCGCGCCTCAAACTTGGCGCACGCCTCCTCCAGCTACACGAGAGTGGGTTCGACAACTGACCCGTCAGCCGCGTGTGTGTGTGCGCGGTGACAGGTGTGCGCGTGCGCGAAGGGGGGGGCGTTACCTCCTTCTCCTTCTTCAGTTCAAGGGTTCGGATCTTTTCGTAGAGGGCCTGCGTGTCGACCACGGTGCCTGCGCGGTTGCGAGGCGGCTCCTCCTTGCCGGCCGCTCCAGCAGGCGAAGAAGCTGCCGCGCCTCGCCGCCGCTCGGCGTCCAGCTGGCCCTTGGCCATTTCGAGATCCTTCTGCAGTCGCTTGATCTCCGCCACGGCCGTCCCCGAGCGCTTGCGCTCCTCTTCGAGCTGTCGCTCCAGAATTTTGACTGCGCAACAACAGGTCAACATCGCACACGAAACACGCACGCACGGCACACGCTTCACCGCACACAAGACGCGACAGGCAATCCGTACCGGCCTCCAGCTCGGCGGAAGGACGCGGGCTGCCGCCTCGAGGAGAGGCAGGCGGCACGAGGGGCGACGACCCCGACTTGGCGGGCAGCAGCTTGGCGGGCTGACCGCCGGCCGCGCTGCGCGGGCTCTGCTGCCGGCTTTGCTGCTCCTGTTCCTGTCGCTCGATGTCGGTAATGTACAGCGGACCTGGGTCTTGGATCACGTTCGACCACTGCGTTGTGCGCTTTTCCACGGGTTTGCCCAAGGCCTTGGCGTGTGTGCGTGTGCGTGCGTCAGTCCACGCGTGTGCGGTGGTGCGTGTGCGTGTGCGCAAGAGAGAATTGGAGGAACCTTGAAGCCCAGGGACTTCATCGTGGGCCCTTTGTAGGAGGTCGTGGATTCGGCGATACGCGCGAGGGAGAGCAAGTTGATGAACACCTGCCAATCATCAGCATCAACGTCAGCGTGTGAGCTTTGTCGAAGTGGAAACAAACAATAAATAATAAAAAGAAAATCACAACCTGCGGCTCGCCCTTGCGCAAATATAGGTCCGAGGTGACGAAGAGCTCGGCCGAGGCCACGCCCAGCTTCCAGCAGGCCTTGAGGTAGAACCCAATGTTTTCCATCTCGAGCAGCGCGATGGGCCGGGTGTTGATCTTGCGGATGATGTCCGGCTGAATGGCGTTTGCCAACCTGCCAGCAACAAGAACAACAATTACTTGATTAAAAAAGGTATTACAATTTCAAATACTAAATAGCGTATACACTATTTCTCATTACCTTAATTGAAAAAATTTTATTTTATATATATATATACATATATATATATATGATTATTTGCAAAATATATTATTGGAGTAGAATCGAATTTTTGAAATAAAAAATTGAAATTTATAAAAATAAAGGATGGAGGCGTACTTGCACAAAATAATGCCCGAACGAAAGGACCCAATGGGGTCTGTGAGGTCCACCTTCTCCTTGGTCGCTGCGGCCACCTGCACCCCCAAGGAGGAAAAATGATGTTTTAAAAAAATTAAGGCTTTCGTCTTTACCTTCGTGAGTCTGGGGGGGGGGGCGGACCCACTGGGCGAGCTGCTTCTCGAACTCGCGGTCGCGTTTGCTCTCCATTTTGCGGTGCATCTCGGCGTCGAGACCGTACAGGCGCACCCCGTTCACCTCCTCGGTCCCGTGCGAGCGGTTGGCCACCTGCATCCTTCGTTCTTGTCTTGTACAACTCTCTCCCCAAACTAAAGTTGTGCCTGAGGGGGAAGAATTCCAGCAATGCGCATCAGGATGCTGGCGGAGACCTCCACCCTGTGGGCAGCAGCTGCTGCCACTCGGACTCCGGGGCGGCGCCTTGATGGCGGCCGACGAGCTGGGTCCGTTCCTGGGCGACGTGGGCGAGGGCCAAGTGGTGCACCACCATGCGCACCAGCTCGGCGGGCAGGCACGCGACCAGCCCGGCCTCGGGGTGGAGCGGCTCCCCGGTCTGCGTGTGCTTGGCCGTGACCAGCAGAAGCGCCTTGACCTCTCCGCACAACTTGACGCTAGTCCGTCAGCCACAAACCGCACACGCACACGCACACGCACACGCACACGCACACGCACACGCACACGCACACGCACACGCACACGCACACGCACCACCGCACACGCGGGAAGAAACAGACCTGTGGGGAGTACGGAATGAAGTGGGCGAGCCAGGTGGAAGACGCGCGTCGGTCGTGGTCGGTCATCGCGCACAGGGCCGTCGTCACCCGCGCGCGCCTCTCCGCCAGGAGGCGCCGCTCTGGCACGTCGCGCGCCCAGTCTTTGGCCTGCGTCAGCCGCGCGATCGGGTCGCGGTCTAGCGCCGCCTCCCTCTCCGGGCTGATGTCGGTCACCAGCAGCTGCGCGCGCAGGGTCTGGAGAAGAAGAAGAAGGCTCGCCCCCCGCCAGGGGCTGAAACCTTTGCCTGTGCCTGAGGCCCACACAGTAGCCAGTCCTTGCTGGATGAGCGCACAGCTGATGGTAGACCACTGAGGGGAGGAGCAGAACGGGTCGTCGTCATGTGTGTGTGGGGAGCGAACCGTCCAAGACGGCAATCTGGCCGTTTGCTGCCACGGCAGGGTGGAAGAGGGGCGTGAGCACGCGCATTAGAGGAGACGAAGCAACGCACCGGACCACAAACTTGCCTCCTGTGCTTCCGACCTGTAAGTGTTGATGGCGCACAGCACGACACACGACGCACGATACACGACACACGACACGAAAACACATGGCACACACGGCACGGTTCGTTGCAGCAATACCTTCGTAGAGGCTGCCTGCGGGTCCTTCGATGACGGCCAGGAACGAGCAATCGGTTTCGCTGGGCGGACGTAGCATGTGGATGCCCTCTTCACCTCCACCAGCGACGAGCTCCGTCCACTCGTGCTTCATGAATCTATCCATCCCCTCCTTGGCTTTGCACGAGCGTGATCGCACACGCACACAACGCAACACAACCATCAGGAAAAAAAGTCAAGAAATCAGTGAAACTGATGGGAGGTACAGGGCCAGGCCACGGGCAATGAGGGCGGCGGGTCAAGAAAGAGGCTGGCGGGGGCACCACGCAGGCGCAAGACCAGGTGGACCGTCGAGCCGTGGCGCAGGCCGTAGGCGGCCAGGGGCCAGTCGTCCTCGGCCATCGCGCGGCCAGCCGTTATCATGCGCTGGCGGTCGGGCGGGATGCCCTCGCGGTCCTGCACCAGCTCCTTGAGATCGCGTACCGTCGTTGTGGCGCAGTCCACCTGCATGTTGAGGGCCTTGCCGGTGAGGGTCTTGACCACCACCGTCTCCATGTTGAATAAAAACAATCATGTTTGTTGAACAGGAAAATGCAATATTCCTTGTCATTTCTTTGTCTTTTTCTTGTAAATCCCATTTCTGTCGACACTTCCAGCCATGAGGTCGCACACACGAACGTAGACGTGGTCGAACTTGAGTGTGAGAGGTGGGCTAAGGTTAAGGTCCCTAGGGCTGTGCGGTCTCTTCGCTGTCTTGTCGCTTCTTCTTGGCCTGGGGCTGGGCCGTCTCCTTCTCGGCCTCGCCCTCCGCCTTGGTCGTGTCGGCTTCCGGTGCGGCTCTGCTAATTTTCCAGGCCACGAGCGCAAGAGGGAACATGTGAGATAAAAGAGGACCAACGCAACAACACATAACATAATTACATGTGGAGGAGGTGACCACCCACCTCTTGACGTTGATCTGGCGACGAGTGCCGGGTCCCCAGTTGGGCGGGTTGTGCACAAACCTGGGCTTCTTCGACTTCTCGGGCTGTTGCGGAGATCATCATCGACGACGAAAGGGTGAGCGAACGACGTCGACTGAGCACAAATGAACTCGGGGGTGTCCGTGCGCACCTTGGCGTCCTCTCGCTCGGTGAAGTCGGCCTCGAACGAGGGCTCCTTCTCGAGGATGGCGGCCGCAACGGAGCCTGGCGGGGGCGGTCGGACGGGGTGCAGCTTGTTCCAGCCCCTGATTGATCATCAATGCAACCACAATCATGTTAACTTTTGAGGCCTTATATCCATCTACTGAGAGATACGCGTCAATACCTCAGGATGTCCCATAAGAACGATGCAGGGGCATCGGTCTTGATGGCGGTGGCCACCGTATGCGAAATGGAGATCCTGTAGCCCCTGTTGGCGTTCAGGATGGCAGATCTGGACAATGCCAAAGAGGGGATGATTAGCAATTCAGCGGAAAGGAGTACACGATGGCAGCTTCGCACGAGGAGAGACCGCGACGTACTTGAACACGCTCATCGCGGGCTGTTGGGCGTGGAGGACCTTGCAGATCGCGGGCAAGTCGTAGAACAGCGGCTGGTCGGGCAACTCCTAAAGAGCGAGAGAGATACGGCAACCACCGGTCAAGGAAGAGTGAGAACCGAGGCCACACGGATAGTAAAGAAAAGAAAAAGAAAAAGTAACACAGCTGACTGTATGACTGACCTGAGACAGGACGGAGAGATAGCCGTTCACTTTCTTGTGTGTCTTGAACAGGGCGCTGTTCTTCTCCAGCTCCTCCATCGCCTTCTTGATGAACTCATCGTCGTAGAGCGATCTGTTCCAAATGGGACCCAACACCTATTGTTATTTGCGTTGGCACGTTAGGTCGTTTGGCTCAATTCACACGCACGCACCCACTCGACATGATCTCTTAGTGTTTGTTGTACCTTGTGATCCCGTCCACAGTCGTCGCAGGTTCGGTTGACGGGCGGGCCACTGGCGGCCAGGTACCGCTGGGAGGCGCCCTTGCCTTCGCACCGGCCCAGCGGCTGGAAGTGGAGCGCGCCGCAGCCAGAGCACTGGTAGACGTGCGACAGCTTCCTATCGAGTACGGGTGAAGCAGTGAGTGGTGCGTTTTTGTGTGTGTGTCGAGAGAGACGGTGCCGGCTTGGAGCCGACGCCAAAGGGAAAGGGACAGTACAGCATGCTGCGCTTGGCTTCCTCGGGCCGCGTGTAGACTCGCACAAACATGCGGACGTAGAAGTCCATGCTGAGCGAGATGAGAGGAACGATGTGTCGCTGGTATCTCGCGGCCGATCGCTCCAGCGACGCCAACACGATACGCACGGCCTGCTCGTGCGTGGGCTTGCCTGTGTGAGCGCACACGCCGACAGTTATGAGTAAACCAAACTCGCATACACCACACCTGTTATGGCTATGGGCGTGCTTGCGTACCCTTCAGCGGCAGCGCTCCATACTTGTAGGAGCACACTTCGGGGTAGTTGCCACACAGCACTTGCATGTCAGTGCAGGTCACGCAGATCAGGCCTGCGAATGAACATGAGTTCAACATTAGTACTGTGTTTGTGGTGCGTGTATGTGTGTGTGTCGTGTTATGTGAGTCCATGTGGTCTCAGGATGTGGTGCTGCACCTCCGTCATTGATGGACTGCACAGCGGCGTCGAAGAACTCGGCTCCGGAGCCGTAGGGGTCGAGGTCGATGACGTCGTAGGCCTTTTGGTTCTGGTACATCACCGCCCTGGCGTCGCCCTGGTTGGGAATAATCTGGGTGTCGCGGATGCCGTTGAAGTGGACGTTGCGTGTGATGTTCTTGACCGCCGCTGTCTCGATGTCGTTGGCCACGATCGACTTGATGCCGGGAACCTCCTTCCAGTACCGAACCGAACGCAGACCTGCAGGGCGACAACCGGCGCGCGTGGCATTGTGAGGTATGGCGCTACAACGCGCGCCTCGCTGCGTTTGGCAGGTCGAGAAGGTATACCGGTAGCAGACAGAGCCTCGAGAATGGTGATGCCGTCGAACTTCTCGCCTCGCTCCTGACGCACTAATTGCCACACAAATTGTTAACAAGAAAAAGATTTGGCCATAAATCGCAACAATCATCAATTAATGGTAGAATTAAATCTCAATAATCATCAATTAATTGTTGAATTAAATGAAAAAACGGATCGGGCATGCGTACTTTGATCGGCAAAGAGACGAAGGACCAGAACGGAGAGGTCACGATTTACCTCCTGGGCGGGGTTGTAGAACACCTCGTTCTTGTTTTCGAAGATGACTCGTGCAGCCCCCTCCGTAATCGCTTCGAAGCCCTCGGGCGTGGGGTGGGCCTCCAGCCAGGCCGTGCGCTCCTCCAAATCCATGACGCGGGATAGGGGCGATGAAGATGTAGATTCCATGTCCATGCTGTGATGCGTGAAGCGTCGGATAAACAAGGAAGAAGCAAATAATCTCGAATGCACTGGCGATTTAAACAAGATCGCTGATGTGGGCGATGATTGCGCGGAGACGAGAAGGGGACTGCGGCACAGGATGAACCTCACGGGTGAGGAAGTCGGGAGTTGTCGTTGGTGCGTGTTAATCACCCCAATTGTGGCCACCCTTCCGCTTCGCCGCATGCAACACAACTAAAGACCGTTTGATTTGGCTTCGTAGAAAAATCTTTATTCGCCTTCAGCTTGCCTAAGGTGCAGCTCCTGTGCTGAACTCATCTTGGCAGCACAGGAGCAAGCTTGGGTAGCAAGAGGAAGCTTTCACCGAAGCCTTCGAAGCTGCCACGTCTGCCCAGCGGGGTTTGGGGTTGTGCTTTGCGTTTGCGGCAAAGGTGATAAGGTATGGAGGGGTGGGCTGCCATGGTGCTCGCCTGGCCCTTGCCCGTGTCCGCGGCGCTCGTGCTGCTGCCCTGGGCCGCCACGACCCTCACCGCCAACCACTTTCGCAGTGCCAGCGCCAAGAACTGGAAGCGTAACCTGCAGGTACCACTTCCTGCCCCCCTCTTTTCCACTTTATCTTCTTCAAGTAACGCAGTTGATGTGCAGAAGCCGCCACCACAGAGGTGGCGCCAGGTGGTGCATAAGGTGCGGCCGCTGAGCTACTGCCTGGCTGGACTGGCCTCGGTCCTGGTGTGGTCCGGCCCCGACGACAGCCCGGAGCGGACCGGCGCGCTGGTGACGTACGGCCTAGGGCTGGCGCTCAGTGTGCTGTGGTCGCCGCTCCTTTACGGCGCCAAGATGGTCCACCTGGCCGCGCTCGACCGGGCGCTCGCCAGTGTGGCCTTTGCGCTGTCGGCCCTGCTTATGACCTTCGTCACGCCGGTGGCGAGCGTGCTGCTGCTGCCGCAGCTCGTGGACGAGTGCTGCGGGGCCTACTGGAGCTGCTACCTCTGGTGGCTCAACCGACACCACATCAACGGCAAGCACAACAAAAACAGCTTCGGCTACGCCATCCTCGCTGAAGAGTGAGATGGAGTGTACATCAAATGAACGGTGGTTCATGTTACTTGTCATGGCTCTGGTTGACTGCCGACGTCAGTGCCAGCCTTTACAAAGAGTGTTCGCAGTTCCTCCACTAGTCGCATCTGGGTGTGTGTGTGTGTGTGTGTGTGTGCACGATGAGTGCGTGTGCGATTATCGATGCGTGCGATTGGGCTGCGGTACCGGAAGCAAGGGGAGTTGGACAACGTGCAGCGGCGAGTACTGTTGGTTCATCTCGAGCAGCTGTTGGCTCGTGATCATCTCGGATGTCGAGGCCAACACCATCAGCGGAATGAGCCGCGGCTGGGAGAGCAGGCACACCTGCACCTTCTTCAGGCTTGCTAGGTCCACTACCATCGCTTCCACCTGGCCTGTTGGTTGGTTGGTTGGTTGGTTGCTCAGGCACTCTTTCTTCACTATCGACAGAAGGAGGGTACCTTGGCCTGCTTCATCAGCCGGCAAGCATTGGAGGACCTCTTCCCTCCGTGATGCGACCGTGACCTGGGCGCCGGCGCGGCTCAGGTGCGCGCGCAGGGTATGGCTGTCTGCGTCGCTGCTGAGGAACACGAGCACCTGCTTCTTCTCGAACGGCTTGTCGGCCAAATTGTGCTCGGAGCTACTTCGAGAGATTGGCTTGCCTGTGTTGGGGCCGACACACATACACACAGTCGTGCGAGTCAGCGACGGAGCTCGAGCAGAAAGTTGTGGTGAAAGCGTGTACCCGTGCCAACCGGGATGGTGAGATGGAACGAGGCGTCAGTGCCGCCGCTCTCGCCCCAGATCTTGCCGCCAAAGAACCGACTCAGCTCGCCGCACAGGTGCAGCCCTAAGCGAGGCCAAGGAGCACGAAGGAGTGAGTGGGACGAAAGCAGCGGGAGGGAAGTTAGGTGTATGTACCTAAGCCCACGCTGCTGAACTTTCCTGGTCGCACCGAGCCAGCGACCGGGGTGAAGGGGTCGAACAACTCGGCGAACTCATCATCGCGGATCGGCATCACCGTTGTGCCCTGCACCCGAATGTGCAGCGCCACGTCCTTCGGGCACGCCCTGGCCGACTCAGCCGAGACGCTGCGCTGGTGGCCTCTGCGCTCTCGCTCGTCCTCCTGGGCGCCGAAGCTTGCCGACCGCGGCACGGCTACCGCCTTCGTCGAGGGCAGCTTTTCCTGGGTCCGCCCATGCGGGCTTCGGTCTCCACTGTCGCGGGTGAGTCTCGAGTTCTTTACAGCGTCGGGCAGCTCCTTCTCCAGCGAGACCGTAACCGTGATATTGCCTTTGCGGCCCCGGGTGGGCACCTCGCCGCTGCTGGCCCGGGAGAGCGGGTCGCCGCGGCCGGCCTGATTGTTGCTCAGGAGCAATGTGTGGCCCACCAGGTTGCAGATGATCTGCTGCAGCCGGCCTCGATCCGTCATCACATAGCGCGGCACCTCTGGGTCCACTATGAACGCCATCTCCGCATCTGGAATGTCATAGGACGCAATGCTCTGCTGAGTCAAATGAACTTGGTCGAGTGGACTTCAGGCTTAGAGAGGTCGTGATACCGCTGTGCACCGTCGATTTCGCGGATATGACTGCCAAGCTCTCCTTGAGCAGCTCCTCCAGCTCGAACGTCGTGTCCACCTGCAATACTCCGCCATGATGAGTTTCCGTTGGATGCCAGTGCCGGTGCTGATGCTGGTAACGTACCAGGGTAACCTTCATGGCCTTGAGCTTGCTCAGGTCGAGCACGTCGTTGACCAGCCCCAGAAGCGTCTCTGACTCGGCCTCGATGTCGCGCAGGCACTCGGTCTGGTAGGCGCTCATGGCCGTGTCCTCCATGAGGCCCGCCATGCCGCTGATGCCTGTCAGCGGCGTCCGCAGCTCGTGGCTGGCCACGGCCAAAAAGGCGTCCTTGGCGCTGTCCATCTCCTCGAGGCGCGTGTTCTTGCGCGCCATGCGGTGGTTGGCCCGCCGCAGCTCGTCGGCCAGCAGCGCGTTCTCCAGCGAGTTCATGAGCTGGCCGGCCAGGATGCTCACCAGCTGGAGCCGGTCGTCGCCGAACACCCCCGCGCTCATGTCGTTTTCGAGCAGGACCAGGCCGTGGTGCTTGCTCTTGAGCGACAGCGGCGCGCACAGCACCGAGCGCGGGCGTCGCTTGGCCACGTAGGCGTCGTCCTTGAACCGCGAGTCGGCCAACACGTCGCCGATCACCACCGCCGCTGTAGGTTCCACCACACGCACCGGTGAGGCATTGTGGAATGTGAGGAATGAGTCTATGAGGAGACCGAAGGGTGGTGGGCACGCACTCTTGGAGTGCCAGCAGAAGTTGATGATGGAGTTGGGCAGATCGGAGCTGTCGCCCGTGTACAACAGTCGTCGTACCCGCACCTTACGCTGCACAGGAATATACAGTCCAGTGGGCGAGCGAAATGCAAATAGCTAAGCCGGTAGCAGACGCACCTGAGCATACGAGATCTTGGCCTTGGCTCGGATGAACAACTGCCCTCCAGGCGCCTTAGTATCCCCGCCGCTGCTGTTGCTGCTGTTGCTGTGGTCGCTTTCTTCCGACGACACTGTGCCAGTGTCCTCGGTCAGCAGAATAACTCCCTGCAATGCCAAGTGTCAGCAATACCGGTGGTTGTCAGAGGAAGAGCGACAGCAGCAGCTGACGTACCCGGGTGGCGCCGGTGTTGTCGAGGATAAGGTCCAGGGCCGATCGCAGGAGGTCCTTGGTGTCGAGTTTGGACGATAGCAGCTGCGCGGCCTGCACCACGGCGTCGAGATCGAGTGCGCTTGCCACGATCTCCGTCGTCGTGTAGTGTCTTACGTTTCGCAGGCCGCCACGGCCGCCGCCGAGCCCGCCGCCGGTCTGAGACTCGTTAATGCTGGGATGTGAAGCGATTTTCCGCTGCCACACGGCCCTGTCGGCGCCCCACTTGTCGAAGCAATAGAACGACTCCGCTGCGCACTGGGCGGCCATCTCGTTCATCACCTGCACTCGTCCGCATAGCATACATTCTTCAGAGAGAGTCGGAGGGTACAAGGTACGTAATGGCATAGTACCTGCCAGGAGAGCTCCTTGGCCAGGGCGGCATCCTGCATGAACCCGTTCGCCAGGGCCATGTCGAACGCCTCCTGGTACATGCCCAGCACTTCGGCCATCGTCGCCATCTGCCGCCCGCCATTGCTCTCGCGTAGCCGCACCCTCTTCCGCTCCGCCTTCACCATTTACAGCGCAACACATATGCAGATGTCAAGCTTTCGGTACCTAATAGACACAGCAGTGGAGCAGTACCTCTACAAGCTGGTGCCAGTGTGCGAAGTTGCAGGGTGCGGCGGCAACCCAGTGCTTGAGCGTGTCCTGGTTGTGGGCCACGATGGCCAGGTGCTCGTCGTACTGGTCAGATGTCAGGCCGGCCTCCTGGTAACCGGTCTCGCAGTCGCTGCTTTCGTCCTCCGAGGCGTCGCGTGCGAGTCGTCGCCTGCGCCGCAGCGAGTCACGCCGCCGCCGCTGTTCGCTGTTCTTGATGCCGATGCTCTTCTCCGGACCGCGCCATGCCGAGTTAAGCTCGCGCACCCGCTCTTGGGGCGTTGCCAGCCGGCGTGCAGTTCGACACTCGGCCAACAGCGCCAGAGAATAGTAAAAATAAAACTCTATATGACACATCACCACACACCACACACCACATACCGCACAACGTGATACACAGCACACAGCACACAGCACACGGTCAGTCGGCGCTGCACGATAAGCACTAGGCCGATGTGGCACGTACCAACTTCTTCTTTGAACTGGGTGATGTAAGTAATGATCTTGGCGGCCTTCCGGCCCTCGGCCACGGCCTCGCCGTAGCGGCTCATTGTGTAGAGGTAGTGCATCTTGGTCACGTGCAGCTGCGCGATCATCATGGGCCGGGTGCCGGCCTCGACGTAGTCAAAGAACTCGTCCTCGGTCTTGTCGACGGGCTTGTCCATCAACAGATTCGTGTAGCGCTCGATGATGTGCATCATCTTGACAATGTCGACCCAGTTGACCTCCTCGCTGTAGCGCAGGAATGGCTCTATATCACGAACGGTCCCACCATCAAACAAGGCCGTGGTGAGCACTCGACCCTGGTACGCGCATTGAGCTTGAACGAGATGTGGGCGTGTAGTCGTACCAGCGAAGGTCATGATCTGGGGCAGGGGCGCGGTGCTCCACGAGGTGCGCATGATGTTGTAGGCGCAGCCCGAGGCGAACGCTGGGTTCGCTCCGGCGACGGCGTGCTTGAATCCCATCTCCAGGCCCGGAATGGTGTCCTTCAGCGGGTACTTCACCCAATGGAGGAATGCTGCATTGATTTAAAGTTTGTTAAAAAAAAAAGAATTATGACTTCATTGGCTCAAAAAAGAGAAAAAAAAAGAGAAAAAGAAAGCAGGCGTACAGTAGAAGATCTCCCACACCTCGCCGCGATCGGCAAAGCGAGAGTGGGCGTAGTGTTTCTCCACCAGATCGAGACCCAGCGTGCCCCATGCGTGTGCCTCCTCTAACTAAGCTCGCGTTCGGGAAGAGGAGTTCTCGTGTGATCAGGGGACCAGGCGAGATTGGGCCTCACGAGGAAGAAAATGTCCGCGCACCTTTCTGTTCATGGCGCATCCGGTCCAGGCGTACCACACGTAGATCAGCGACGTGTGCGCAATGTGCCCGTGTTCGATGCTCACTTTGACCTGCGGCATGTTGCACATTACCTGACCTCAGACTCAAGACTGACCAGAGAGCGAGGCAAGGGATTGACATACACCATTGGCGAGGGCGTAGGTGTAGGCCAGGGGATTGGTGAAGAGAAATCCAATCGCCATCTTGCTGATCAGCATTTGGATTCCCTGCACCGCGCGATGAAGCAGAGATCAGCCATGAATGGCCCACTGCGCTTGAACACAGTGCAGAAGCGGAAGGGAGGGGAGGGGTTAACCTTGGCGCGTTCATCGGTTGCCGGCGGACTGTTGAGCAGATCGGCGATTGGTCGCTTTCCCAAGAGCTCGTTCACTTCGGCGACGGCCTTGTCCAGCATCTCCTTGCTCGGATCGGCCGGGATCTCCAGGCCCAGCGCTGCCAGCCCGCGTAGCCCTGATGCCACCATGTCCTGTGCCCCGACCAGTCAGCGATCAGTCGTCTTTGTTTCCACCTCGTCACGGCCTGCCGAACGAGAGGAGCGACGCACGTCGTAGCGCTGAAGGCAGATCGACATTTGATTGCGTTGCGTGTAAACCTCGATGGTCTCCCACACGTCCTCGACATGGGCCAGCACCTCGTCGAACAGCTGCTGCGCCGTCTCCACATTCTTGCATAGGTACTCGCACTGCGCCCTCTCTGTGTGTCGTTGGCCGTTGCGTGGTCGTGGGGGTGGAGTTGTTGTTGATGATGAGCGCCTTCACCTGGGCCACCAACATTCTTCAATCGATGCACGCGAGGCGCGGTACTCACCAAGGAACAGCTGAAAGGCGAGCTTATGCTGAGAGCGCCAGTAGTCGGCCGGCAGCATGGCGATGCCCTGCGCCGCCACCTTGCTGGCCATCTCGTACGCTGCGCCGTGCGGCAAATTAGTCTCGATGATGGCTGGGGGCAGTTGGGAGTAACTATCATCAGGTGGCCACGTACCCATGGAGTTCTTGCCCTTGATGGTCGCCTTCAAATTGAGCTGCGCGATCAGGAGCCGCTCCTCGGCTTCCACCAGCTCGGCCGCCTCATAGTAGTGATAGGCCACATCGAATATGTCGAACCGCGACTCTTCGCTCTCCTGCTTCTGCGGGTTCTGTGGCGCTCGTCGCCACGTTTGCACCTGGTATGCCCACATACATGGGTTAAGTGGTGCCCAAGCGAGGAGCTATCCATTGATGTTCATGTATCGTGTGCCGCGTGGGAGAAGGTCAGTACGCTCATGTCCTCCTCGAGATCGACCCGCGTCAGCATGAACTTGGCCATGCCCAGGTGCATATACTTGCTCCGCTCCCGGTCCACGCATTCGTAGGCCGCTTGTTGCACCCGGTCGTGCAGGAACCGGTACTCGAAGTCGCTCTCCCGCAGGACGAACCCTGCTCGTTATCGCCAATGGATGGGGACATCAGGTGACGGCGGTACCCGAATGCCTGAAAGGCCAATGTAGTACCTTGGTGGAGGGTCTTCCATAGGAGGCTCTCGACCTCTTCGACGGACATGGCTCGGAACTCGGCGATGTCGCGCACGTCGAATCGCGCGCCAAAGTACGCTGCCACCTCCAGCAACTCCAGTGTCTGCTCGGATGCCACGCAACAGCATCATAATAAGTTGACTATCCAAGTGGCGCACACTGTGTTGGCATCGGGCGATGAAGAAGAGGAGGAGTACCTCGTTGGGCAGGTTGCGGAGGTCCTGGGCCATGAACTCGACCACGTTGTCGGTATAGTCCATGGCCTTCACCTTCTCCAGGTCCCACAGCCAACAACCTCGGGCGTGGTCGAACCACTGCAGCCGTTGGTTCAGATAAAGGCCATGAGATTCACCATATTCCGCGCGAACTTAAGTAGTGATTAATAAAGAGCGTACGATGAGGCCAGTTTGGTGGAGCTTGGTGAGGAAGCTGATGGTGAAGAACGGGTTACCCTTGGTCTTCTCGTACACCAACGCCGACAGCGCCTCAGTTGTGCGCCCGTCTTCACTGGTTCCGGAGCAGTGAAGCACATCGTTCACCATTCTGTTTACATCAGCAAGCTCAAGCGGCTGCAGTAGCGGCAGACGGATGAGTACGCGGTGGTGCAGATATCAAACGATTCTGCCAGGACTCGAGCGTGAAGCGTACCTGAAGAATGATGGTGTTGGACGAGACGCCCTTGTTGCGGATCTCATCGAGAAACAGCCACAGCGGATGCGCCGAGTTCGTCACCTCGTTGTCCCGATAGCCGCCCACCAGCAACAGCGGCGCGGCGTTGGCCGATGGCGTCCGGCAAATCTGTACACCCATGTTTGTGAGTCTAGTCTTCGGCACCCCAATTGGGGTGGGCCACGTACGATCTTGGTGAGGAGGTGGAACGAGGGCTGATCAGCCCAGTGCAAGTCGTCCAAGAACATCACCAGCGGCTGGTCCGGCTTCGCACTGCACCGCCACATCGCACATGAGCCATAAAATTATCGTCAGTTAAATAAATAAATAATAAACTATAATGAGAAAAAGGCGGAGGTAGGAACCTGGAGAAGACGTCGACGAGGCGAGTGAAGAGCTGGGTGTAGAGCGACTGCAGCTCCGAGATGCCCAGGTCGAGTTCCACGGCCGGCTGCTCGCCGATGAGCAGCTCCAGGCTCGGAATGACGTACACCAGCAGCTGGCCGTGCTGGCCCACGGCGCTCAGCAGCCGCTCCCGCATGAGTGCCACCGTCTCCTCGTTCTCCGCCAGTACCTGCGCGTTGGTGGCCACACAATGAGGCAGACCACGCTTGCGTGTGCGGTGTGGTGCGGTGGTGCGGAGTCTTTCAGCTGAGAAAAAGAAGCGGACGAACCTGGTGAACCATGTCGGTGAAGGCCGACACAACAGCCGAGTAGGGCACGTCACGCTTGGAGAAGTCGTACTTGCCGCTGATGAGATAGGCGTGTTCCTTAACTTCCTTCAGCTGGCTCACCAGCGACGTCTTGCCCACTCCCGAGTACCCCGCCACCAGCACCACCTTGACATCGCGGACATCAGTCAGTGAGCCACTCATAAAGTCACCATCATCGCCACCTGTTAGGGAAAGATCATGACAGGTTGGCACCTGGCTCTTGGTCTGCGACTTGGTGGCGGCCGAGTAGAGCTCCCGCAGCATGATTATCTCCTTCTCGCGCCCGTAGAGCTTGGCCGGAAACCGAAACACGTCCGACACATCGTCCTTGCCCGGCTCGAACTCCTCCTCTTCCTCCTCTTCCTCCACCTCATCGTCTTCGCTGGCGTTGCCGGCCCTTTCTCTGCGCTGGGCCTGTTTGCGAATGAGGGCTTGGCAGCGGAGGAGATCGGCGACGAGGCCGCGGCTGCTCTGGTAGCGCGTCTCCACCGACTTGGCCAGCAGCCGCTGCACGACGCCCGACACGCACTTGGGCACGCGCGCGTCGACCTGGTGCACGAGCGGCGCCTGCTTGGCCATGTGGGCGTGCATCATGCGCACGGCCGACTTCTCGACAAAGGGCACGCTGCCGGTGAGGAGCTCGAAGAAGGTGATGCCCAGCGAGTAGAAGTCGCTGCGGTAGTCCACTGCCCGCGCGCTCGCCTCGCTCCCGCTCGCACTGCCTTTAACACTGTTGCTGCTGCTGCTGCTGTTGTGTCGGAGGGAGAGCTCGGGAGCGAGGTAGGCCATGGAACCGAGGACGTGTTGGATGGGCACCGAGCCCTTGCTGGCGCCGGTGGTCTCGCGGGTGCGCACCACAACCGAGGCCACGCCAAAGTCGGTGAGCTTCACCACGCCTGAGTCCTTGTTCCAGATGATGTTGTGCGGCTGCATTCCATGACACGACACACGACACACGACACACACGACACACACGACAC